>SDVV010015965.1:0-14380 GCA_016164225.1 Gammarus roeselii | reverse complement strand
TACATATAGATATATATACATATAGATATATATACATATAGATATAATTATATATATTTATAATACATTATTGTGGAGACTCTATCATGTCGAACATGTTGTTTGCTTCAAAATTAATGATTTGTTGACCGAAAATTACTAAAGGATGTTGCCGTAAAACCAATTATGAAATCGAAGACGAATGTGCGGCTAATAAAGGCAACTTCAGACCATTATCAAGTATTGCCAGTGCTGCATCAAAGCATTTCGAAATAGTCAATCCGAACAGGATTGACGCCTGTCTGAGAACAATACTAATCTTTTCGTTAAAGCAAACAATAAATTACTATGCTAGTGGAGGGTCACAAATGTATGTGTATTTTAGTTACAAAATTAAAGTACTTGGTGCTGTTAATAATTAGACACTGTTCAAATACCTTTTGAGAAAGGGGCTCAAATTCAGCTTGTCTATCATAGTATTGGTACCGAAGCAAGAATGTGTTATACGATGAGGAAGCTCAATGCCAAACCCGTTTCGATCAACTCTTGGGATAAGGTGACGGCTTATGAATCAACGCGATTAGCTATGCCGATAACATTGTCCTGCTGGCCACACATGGCGATGCTCTTTTTATGATGGTAAATATAGGCGAGTCTGAGGTCACGAAACTTAACATCGAGTACAATGGTAGTATATCTGTGTTTATGCCAGCGAAACCACTCAAGCATCTATCCCAGTACAGAACGAAAAGTGGACCTAACGGTACCTCACTTACTTATGTGTGTATAGTTTCCCTTTTTCTGGGCATTTAGTTACAATATTGTATTGCAGCCAGCTTATAAGACAATTTATCGTATGCAAAGGAAATGTCAGACTGCAGCCTTGTGAACGACCAGTGAACATTTCTACTGCAACTCGTTGTGGTGTAAATTTGTGAGGAAAACTATGAACAAACCACGAGTAGCATACAATGACATATTCATGAGACTGGTTGGCATCCCAATAAGTACGAGTCCTAGCCTAGGATGTGCAAAACATGATGTTGATTGCCTGGAAGTATGAGCAAAAGTTTCTGCAAACAGCCTCTATGAAATAATTTTAAACTCCAACAATCGCTTCCTGGAGAACATGTGTTATAGTGAAGAGCACGAATTATCTCAATCAGAAGAAAGACTGGACAGAACAGCGCTGGCACAGGAACATCCCGACATCAATAGGAATATTGCATGTTTAAATTCTACCACCTTTTTCATACCCAGAACCAATTGCGTATTTTTAGAAGTCATTAGCATGGGACTATGGATACGTTGTTTGACAGGTGGTGCAGGACGCATGTGAATATGTACTGTACCTCTCCAGTGTGATGTAACTGTAAATATGAACTCTCGTGGGAAGGAGACATAGTGGTGTCTATATGCATGTATGACCTCTCCTGCCGCTAACTTATGCACTGTTTTATGGGACGTTTATTTTACTGTCTGCATGTTGTTCTCATAATACATTTTTAAACGTAGTAGAATGATCATTTTAACCTTGTTTCTTTGTAACCATTATTGTATCAACGACTGCCACAATAAAGAATATTATCCTCAATACCATTATTATTCTTCGTTGTTCAACATGTCAATACCAAAGCAATCGTTCCAATGAATTTTTGGGTTCGAGGCAAATATGTGAAAGGAATTAGGTCAACTGACGTTCAAGTGATCAGACAATATACTGATCGCACTGACCTCGTGAAATGTTTGACACGTCATTTACAAAATTTGAATCTGACTTCGTATATGACATAACATAATACATATGAGCACAGTGAAGACCTTTCAATGAACTCCTACAACCAGCTGATGATTGAGCAGGTTCTTGTGTACGAGATGTGAGTATATGAAACGGGGAACCATCACATTGGATAGGAAATGAAGCCGATGGATATCAAGTTGCTGTCTTGGTAAACTGCATCATGGATGGTGAATACTGATCAAGAATTTCTGCAAGCAGTAGCTCAAGCAATTACAATTTTACAGCGAAAAATTCATGCCATAGATCTCATAAGCGGTAATGCTGAGCAACATGTAAAATATACACTAAATTAAAAAAAAAAATTGCTTGCGCAACTTCCCTCGCGAGATTACTCACTAGATGGCCATCGGTTAACCATTCGTTCAGTTTGCATAGGAAATAAGTTCGAAACATTTAATCTTCTCCAATCAGAGCCTGCTCTGAAACTTCTGAACAAATCGTTGCCAGAACACAGTATTTACTCACTAGACATTCCTTTTAAGGATCCTACATGCAATCAGGCCTACAGTATCGAGGGGACACTGCATTAGATGAATTTAGAGATCGTCATTGCGTTCTTTCTTGATTAATTGGGTCATCTCCACTCATTTACTCCCCATTCAATTTCCTCGATCTCCCCATTTCCTTCCCCCTCCCCCATTTCCTCTTTCTCCCAATTTCCTCGATCCCTCTATTTCCTCTATCCCCCATTTCCTCTATCTCCAATTTCCTTTATCTTCTCATTTCCTCTATCTCCCCATCTTAACAATGATCAACGATTGTTGGCTACGTTTCACCCTCATATCAGAAGCGTTAACATACAGTTTACCTTGGCTAAAAGGAAGGATCATAGACCGTCACTTGCCACTCATCCCACTTCCATACTAATGTCTCAGACGTGGGAGACGCATTTTACGCCAGCAACAGAAGTGTTCCATTTGCCAGTCAAGTTAGAGTAACGGGGAACGCTTACCTCCTCAACCTCTACATAGTCTACGCTCCACTTGGCCAGCCCCATCAACTCTCCCCCCCTCTTCCTCAATCCTTAATGACTGAGACACAAGCAAACGTGGCATCTAAACAAAGCTTTCGGTGCTTTACTACGGGTACTCGGATTGAAATTATTATTAATCAGTCCATGACGCTATATATTCTCCTTTGATAACACAACTTAGTTATGTGCAAAAGATATTGAATTGAAATGATGCCGAAGCTCGGGTCATGTAATAAATTATAGTTTCAGCTTAATTCCGCAGAAAAAAAAGTATAAAGCATGTTTGATCAATTTTTCGTTAGAATATTGAACGTATTGCAAGTGCATTTAATATATAAAAAAAAAAAATCACGATAATCGTAACACGTGCATCGACTATACAAAACGTACACCTGTTGGTCGTGTTTTGTATTATATACCGTCTCGATAACAACGCATGATTTGTGCTGCCTTGAATTCAACTTTTACGGTCAATCTGTATTACGAATTATGTCCTGAGTCCTCAATTGGGGACATTATGTAACAAGGCCTAAGTCACATGCTTGCAAATGCCTCTGTCTCAAATCTACCCTCATACCAAACATGCGTGAAAAATCGGAGGCCACCATTTACCGAATTGTTTAGCAATGAAAATGCATTCCTATATTCTAGCAGGTTCTTGCATATATGGAACGTTTGTCTATCTATTATGTGTGACATCAAATTATGCAATAGCACTTGATATGTACAGTTTATGAAGGTTCTTTGTCTGAGGAAAGGACACTCCTTATACCATCAGATACATGAAATCGAACAGCCTCGAACTATCTTAAACCCAGTTCTTCAGTTGGAATAAGAGCAAGGAATGTCAGATGTATCATCGAGACTGTCGGTTCATCTAGGACATCAATTTGCTTATGGATTGGACCCGTTAACTCTATTAGGCACGTCACGAAAAGCCTCGACGGAGTCCCGCATTGCCGCTTTTGTAGGTCTTTATAAACCACGAATTTTCATCGACCAGTTGCTGATTAACAGTTATGACCAGGTAACTGACCTTCAGTCATCATATATAGCATGAATCTTCCATGCCTGTAGTATAGTCAATCGAGAAGATCTTGCGGAGGGAATAGGAATAATAAGCCATATAAAAAAGTTTTACTGGACCGTTTACCCCGCGGCGTATTAGGTGGAGCGCGCTCTCATCAACACAAACTCCTTCTACGACAGTCAGTCCCACACTAGAAGTGACAAATCCACGTCCAGTCAAGACAGTGTCGTCTCAATGTGGCACCGATGCTCATGTGAAAGTATGTAATTATGCTATTTATAGACAAAGTACTAACAGTTTTTGACATTTCATTGAACGATCATATTCATGATGTTTGTATTGGAAATAGCTTGAAAGAAAGCAACTGATAATGGCACATTGAAGAGATATGAGCGCGCATTAGGTTTATGTAGAATTTTAAACACCACGCGTGGCTAATAGGGTTAAATTACAATCAGTTGGGAGCGAAATCGTTCTAAATGGGAATGATCGAAGTCGACTCAAACATCTAATGATATGTTAGTAAATATGACTAAAAGGATACAAATACTTTCGTCAAGTAAAGAGTACGATGCGAACCTCAAGCATCAGTGTGCAAGGAAAAGCAGTGAGTGGAGAAAATTGTGTATGGATTACAGCCTGACGCGATTCTGACGAGTCACGCTTTGATTGATCATTTTACCGCATGACGGGATATCTGGTGTGAGGAAAGGTTCGGAGCCTATGATGTGGAATGGAGAATATCAGGGAAATATGTCGGGTCGTGCTGTTGACATCGGTGCTGCTGACCAGTAGTGATCGAATGGACCGGCACCTTGTGAAATTACTTTGTCCACTGTTTTCATGACTATTTTTGAAATACAGAGCTGCTAAAACTTAGAACTCGATAGTCATAGATATAAGGACTAATAGCAGTGCAGATACCTCCAAAAGCAAACTAAAATTATACCTGTTTCAACTTATACGAAGTTCTTGAATTGTAATTTACTTCCGCTATGCAAATAACCGTGTCATCTATTTGTGATTCATCAGTTTCCTTTCATAGATACTATTACTCGATTGTTTTCCTGTTTCATACACTCAAATTTCCAGTATTCTCGAACATACAGACCCTGTTAAATTATTATACCCATCTATAATGATTTATTGAGATGTTTTTGTCCTGTGCATGTGTAACATGTCAAACTAAGTAGTTTGTTTCAAAAAATGTTTCTTCTAATGCCAAACAATTTGTGAGTAATGTAATAGACAACCTCATGTTGACCTTTTTTCTACTCTCAGATTTTATTTAAGTGTCTATTGAAACAATAAATTGTCATGGTAATTAAATAACTGTGACCGTACTAACTTTACTAATTTCTTCTGTAATCAATAGTCCAATGTAATGTTTTAATCTGTCTCGACATATTGTACAATGGAGAATAGAGAATTGCTTCCAACAGGTCCATCGGTTGGAGGGATGTGGAGGTAAGCATACTCCCCAACCTTAGTTATAAGTTAATAATACATTTATCTAAATAGCAAATGTTGCTCGCTGCGATGTTGAAAGTTTGACCACTATAGGAATTGATCGTGCATCGCCCACGTCATTAGGTGGAGAAGGTGAATTGATCGGGCATCGCCCACGTCATTAGGTGGAGAAGGTGAATTGATCGTGCATCGCCCACGTCATTATGTGGAGAAGGTGAATTGATCGTGCATCGCCCACGTCATTAGGTGGAGAAGGTGAATTGATCGTGCATCGCCCACGTCATTAGGTGGAGAAGGTGAATTGATCGTACATCGCCCTCGTCATTAGGTGGAGAAGGTGAATTGATCGTGCATCGCCCACGTCATTAGGTGGAGAAGGTGAATTGATCGTGCATCGCCCACGTCATTAGGTGGAGAAGGTGAATTGATCGTGCATCGCTCACGTCATTAGGTGGAGAAGGTGAAGTGATCGTGCATCGCCTACGTCATTAGGTGGAGAAGGGGAATTGATCGTGCATCGCCCACGTCATTAGGTGGAGAAGGTGAAGTGATCGTGCATCGCCCACGTCATTAGGTGGAGAAAGTGCATAGCTGTTGATATTACGGTCGCTCTCCGTTATCTGCATTACAGAGATACCGGCCCACGTCAGGTTTACATGGACAGAGCGTTTTTGAACTGTCAAAATATGATGGTCGAGTAAAGAGTGAATAGTTTGGAAGTGCATATAATTAGAAAATTAATACTGGACTACAGTGAATTTTGTATGTCATCGTGTCAATGATGCTAGAAAATTTGCTATTTGCCGGTGTTGTTGATCAGATATAAATTGCTATGCGATATTTTTTGCCTGAAAATCAATCAACATATCTTGTATCTCAGAATTGTGCGCGAGTGAACAAGAGATTTAATCAATCTAGAATACGTGAAACTTCCTCTCCCACAGCGGTGAAACGTAAACTGGTGCAGAGATTTAACATCCGAGGAAGAGAGAAGAGCAAATATCCGCAACATTTTTTTAAATCGCGTCATCGAAAATGTGAAAATAAATTAAACTTCAAAGATGCAGTCCCTATGACGCAATCCTTCTAAAACAACAACTGAAGCTAATCATCTTGTTATAGGGACAAGATTCAGGATGAACCTACCCTTTCTATTCGACAACTTGATAAAAACTTGACTTCAGCAAGTGTACTACACATACAATTCTTCGTACGCAACTTGAAATGAAGCCGTACAATTTCTACAAGTACTAATAGCTTATGGAAACTCTTAATAATCAACGTAGATCTTTTTGTTTCTTTGTATCAGATTTTAACATTGATCCACATCCTGATCATCAAATTTCAAGTATCTGAAACATCTCTAACCCTCATCAATATGAAAATTCTGTGTTGAAGCTGCCCAACGCCTAACCAAAGATGTCAAGCGAGCTGTCGCGAGCTTCCACGTAGATCAAGATTATGTGCAATCAATTTGGGGGCTCATTTAATAGCTAAGTTGTAGTACCGAGTAGATTTCCGAAATAGAACACAAAAAATCCCAATCTTTCAAGATTTACCTGGTATTACAGTGATGACTCTCAATTTTCAGTAGTTTTTTAACTAATGTTTCAAACGATACACTCGTAATCTTTGTTTGTGTAAATCACTTGTCCAACATTTTGGTGTTATATTTGAAATTATACGAGTATTCAAGTATAACAAATATATTTTCATGTATCGCCGTTCCTTAAACTGTTGACTTCACTCGTATTTAAGGGATTAAGTCCATCGTCTTGCAATATTGATGTATCAAGCTTTCACCAATTTATAGTTACATCGCCTTGCAATATTGATGTTGCAAGCTTTCACCAATATATAGTTACATTGCCTTGCAATATTGATGTTGCAAGCTTTCACTAATATATAGTTACATTGCCCTGCAATATTGATGTTGCAAGCTTTCACCAATATATAGTTACATCGCCTTGCAATATTGATGTTGCAAGCTTTCACCAATATATAGTTACATCGCCCTGCAATATTGGTGTTTCAAGTTTTCACCAATAAATAGTTACGTTTACAATGATTTTAAATACACACCGAACATAAAATAGTCAACAGAGCAAATGAATATGAGGATTTACTTTATTTTGGAATTGCTTCCGTCGTAGTATTTTATATTTTCATAGAATGCACATATTGGCAGTTATAATTTTTATCTTAATTACCTTAATTACCTTGTATTCATACCTGAATACAATTTTTGACTAACTTCACTTCATACTACGCCTGATCGGAAGTTCCACCTGATCTGACATAGATTTGATCAATGCAAACTGAATACTGCGAATAAAATCATAGCGAAATATATAATATACAAAAGAAAACTTTAGCAGCTCATTGCATACATGTGGTTTTATCAAATTCACGTGAACACGTTAGTGGTAGTTGAATTCCTGGACTACATTTATTCCCTTTATTGAATGGTTACGCGTTATTTTGACCGTCCTACGTTAATAGTCCCACACGTTAATAGTCCCACACGTTAATAGTCCCACACGTTAATCGTCACACACGTTAATAGTCCCACACGTTAATAGTCCCACACGTTAATCGTCACACACGTTAATCGTCACACACGTTAATCGTCACACGTCAATCGTCACACGTCAATCGTCACACGTTAATAACTTGTCCTGATTAACTTTGACATCCAGTTTCATGTTCCTATTTATTCGTTTCTTCAACCTATCGATGGACGGTTGATTATCTCTGGAAATAGTGTGAGTAATATATACCATTTTACATATACATATATTCCTTCCCCTCTCGCTTCAGAAACAGACAACACTCTCCTAAACATCGTCTCTTTTCCGGTTTGTGTTCCTTTTCGTTCCTTTTCCGGTTTGTTTAGATGTAACATTGAAAAACCAATTATTCCTTGTAAACATCAGACACGATTGTCCACATTTCTTAACGCGTTGCGTCCTAACATTAGTACAAGATAATGGATAAATGATCATATACCAAAGCAATAGTGCAAGAAATAGGCACTGTGCTACATACCTACTGCCCTTGTGAGGTGTTTCGTGCGTGTTTGCTCATGGAAAACAAATCGTATCAGCTTGCAAGATGGTAGAGCATAAGCTCCTAGTCACTTCTGGATACGAGTCCTGTCCAATTAATGTTGTAGGATTTGAACCAGTTTTGTCACGATGCCAAGCGAACTCAATTTTGGCGAGGCGATATTGGTTATTTTTGACGCTTGCATCCGTGATGTTGCGATTGAAACTGTCCTATAGTCTTGACTGTGCACACGATGCATCTGGGTAAGACTGCGTGCATTCTTTTTTGATAACGATACTCTTCATTTGAACACACCTTTGCGTAATGGTATTATCAAAACGTGCATTGTGTTCCGGACCAGTCGCAGAACTAACAGAGCATCAATGTATACGCACGAACCTAGATATATTTATATAATAATCCTTTTCAAACCCACCCGTGGCATAAGAAGCGTGTACCATCCGTGGCATAAGAAGCGTGTGCCGTCCGTGGCATAAGAAGCGTGTGCCATCCGTGGGATGAGAAGCGTTTGCCATCCAAACACACGTATGCTGTAACATCAATATTCATCGCAGTTTTCAGCCGGTATTATTGTGTAACACTCATCAGTACGCATAACTGATGAGTGAGGCCAACTCGTACGTGTGTACACAACACTGCTGAGGGTACCTCGTAACTACTTACATATTATTGATTACGGTGGTTCGTACCTCAGCCTACTCATAATAACTACGGTGGTTCGTTCTTCTGCCAACACATCGCTGATTACGGGGTTCGTACCTGTGTACACATCACTGATTACGGGGGTTCGTACCTGTGTACACATTACTGATTACGAGGGTTCGTACCTGTGTAGACATTACTGATGAGAGTGGCGGGTACGCAGAAGATGATGACTAGCAGGTCAGCGAGAGCGAGGTTAAACAGAAAGTAGAAGACGGTGGTCTTCATGATTCTGGTCCTAGCAACCACCATCATCACTAACACGTTGCCCACCAGCCCCACCACAAACACCAGGGTGTAGGCCACGCAGTACAGCACCGTGGTAGCCAGGGAGTGACGCAGGAGGTCGTACTCCATCAGGTTGTAGTCGTAGTCGTACAGCGAATCGTTGCCCGTCGTGTTCCCTGTAGCATTGCCCAGGAACGGCGTCCCCAGAAACGGTGTCTTGTAGTAGAAGGTGTCATTGTAAAAAATACGCTGGTCGTTAGTTGAGTACGTCATGATTAAAAAAAGAAATTGAAAGGGAATAGAAAAATATAGTGGATTTTTTTTTTCACAGACTGTGTCTACTCATTTCTGAATAAGATTCTATTTGTCTCAAAGTGTATATAATTATCAATAATCTCAATTTTTGGGACATGAAATGTAGTATTTTAAATGCCACATCATTAGCAATATAAACGAACGCAATGTTAGTTGAAAAGTGCGGACTTTGAGGTTCTAATTCATGCTTCAATGTTACCAGAACCTGCTAAACTAATTGCACTAATCCCGTCGAGCCAAGTGGAACAATGCCGTATATCTTACTTAGGTTTACCATATATATATATATAATAAAAAATATTTTAAAGAAACACTATCTCATATTTGTACAGGTACTGTAACTTGTATAACTTGAAAACACAGCTGGTGGTATAGCACGTCAGAACACATCTTTATCTTAAGGGCTGGCGTGGTCTACAGGGACGGTCAGCATCGTGCTGCGAACCGGGCTGAGTGAGGTCCACAGAGTTACAGCAACCGACACAACCGCTCGTCACCACTGCCGCCGGAGGAGTAACGGCATGCCGAGGCAATGGCCTCTATTCCAGCCACTGAAAATGACATTCCGGGTTATGAGATGCTCCTATTATTATTACAGGCAATGATACATCATTTCTGAGGAACAAATGGCAGGACGGGTTATCTCGTTAATTCGAATGAATGAAAAATAAACAGGGTTCCAGTTCTCTTCGGATTCATTGGAAGTGTGGTTTTAAAATAAATTGTCAACATTTTCTTGAAAAAGTGGGGGACATTGTTAATTTAATACAATGTAACTCAAGAGAACACGGTGCACTTTATAACATGAACTGCACACGTTATGTCAAGTTAACATGTACGACAATAGATTTTTTTTACAAGTACTAGGAGAAGGACGTCTGGTCAAGTACTAGGTAGCTGCCTAGAATACCTAATTAAAGCTATAGAGATAACTCATCACGGAAGTGTTCATGCATTTAAATCTCAATGTATCAGCGAACTGTTAAATTAAGTATATGGTTCTGGAACTATAAGTTTATTGTTCTGGAAATATAGTTTCCCATGGAATTCAATCATCATTTTACTGCCCTGCAAGACAGTGAATAAGAGAGTTTTCATCCCCGAGGAAGACACACAAAAAAATATGCACACTGTTACAATACAAATAATTCATGTCAAACACAACGGAGTTAATATAACTGTTTGGCTAAGTATTGTCACCACTGCAAAAATCGAGTAACATTGTTTCATAGAGAGGTATTTGAACCACCTAGCACCATTTTCTCAATAAATTATATTTGGTTTGCATGGAGGACGACACGCAATAAGGCATCACAATAATATGTTCCCTCCTCAAAAAAACAGGTCGGCTCATCGTCTACGAACCATCCATTAAAATTTGTCCGACGATGTTGTACCCTTTTTTTAAGTCCTTGTTTCGGAAATGTCGATTTTTATTTCGAAAATAGTCGGAATATACCAACAAATGAAACGTTTCAACGCTCTTTTACATCGAATTTACTTACGATTACCGTTCAGGCTCAGTCTCCACCAGTCTCTACGTCAGTTCAGGCTCAGTCTCCACCAGTCTCTACTTCAGTTCAGGCTCAGTCTCCACCAGTCTCTACTTCAGTTCAGGCTCAGTCTCCACCAGTCTCTACTTCAGTTTAGGCTCAGTCTTCACCAGTCTCTACTTCGGTTCAGGCTCAGTCTCCACCAGTCTCTACTTCAGTTCAGGCACAGTCTCCACCAGTCTCTACTTCAGTTCAGGCTCAGTCTCCACCAGTCTCTACTTCAGTTCAGGCTCAGTCTCCACCAGTCTCTACTCCAGTTCAGGCTCAGTCTCCACCAGTCGCTACTCCAGTTCAGGCTCAGTCTCCACCAGTCTCTACTTCAGTTCAGGCTCAGTCTCCACCAGTATCTATTCAGTTCAGGCTCAGTCTTCACCAGTCTCTACTTCAGTTCAGGCTCAGTCTCCACCTGTATCTACTACAATTCAGCCTCAGTCTCCACTAGTCTCTACTACAGTTGAGCCTCAGTCTCCACCAGTCTCTACTACAGGTCAGGCTCAGGCTCCACCAGTCTCTACTACGGTTCAGCCTAGTCTCTACCAGTCTATACTACAGTTCAGCCTCAGTCTCTACCAGTGTATGCTACAGTTCAGGCTCAGTCTCCACCAGTCTATACTACAGTTCAGGCTCAGTCTCCACCAGTCTATACTACAGTTCAGGCTCAGTCTCTACCAGTCTATACTACAGTTTAGGCTCAGTCTCCACCAGTCTCTACTACAGTTCAGGCGCAGTCTCCACCAGTCTATACTACAGTTCAGGCTCAGTCTCTACCATTGTCCTTAATACACAGAGACATTCTGCACCGTTCGGCGCTCCACCTTCCTCTGTTGTTGCAGTGTTTCGTCGACCATCCTCTTCAGAACAACCATTAACATTCCAAGAGCAATCACATCATCTATTTCTTCCAGGGATGTGTTATATGAAATTTATGAGAAAAAAATCGAAGGCACTTCTGATGGCAGTGGCATGGAGCGCCACCTTGTTGATGATAACACTGCCGACGAGAGAACAGGTTTTATCTAAGAGCAACATTTTTTTTCGAGCAGAGCAAGATAGTTTTTGGTGTTTACAAAAGCGCCAGCATAGAACTGAAGAGGCGGCAAAACCCTCCTATCAACGATTTCTGCACAGCACACTAATTCTCAGCTTCTTGCTCCTCGTGGTCATCCTACTCCATTTCTTCGTATTTGGGCAACGATGAATTTATGTCGTGTTGGCCGATGTTGTTCTCCAAGATCCAACGGCGCAGACAAAAACGCTCATTCTTGTAGTATCCAGTAAGTTCCTGGAATATTGCATTCAAATCAGGTTCAGCTGACTTCGCAGGATCTCATTGTTGATGATAAAATGTATCTCGGTCACGATTTTTCGAAAAGCTTACATAACAAAATATCCATTTAAAGTTGGACCAGCCGATATTTTTATTTTAAAGTCTTCAATTTCTCAAGAAAAAAGGACAGGATATTACCAAGTCTTTCCTCTCTCTTTTCTCTCATTTGATTTTCTATTTCTCTCATTGATAACGCATGTCTATTTGGAGTAAACATAAGAAGGATTTTACATCCAAGCTCTTCAGGATGCACTTGCCCTGCTCCATTGATGTCTACTTCAAGTCCCCTAGTTCTTGTTTATGCTTCTATTTTATCTTGCTCGCTTGAATAACTGAACAATGGCCTTCGATCAAATATATTGAATAGATGTATAAGTTCAATATTAGGAATACGGAATAAATAAAAATCTTTCAACATTCAATTTTTTAGCCTGATGCGTGGAACTAAAATAAAGCATTAAAATATCCCGTCGTCAACAGCGAGTCTCCCTGGACACGGCAAAGGAGGACGATCGATCATTTCCGCCAGAGTCTCAACGAAAGTAGGATGATCAAGAGTGTTATCCGAGGTTACATCAACGGTTGACATGGAGAAACAGTGATCGTATTTAGTTATTTCCTGAAATATGATGTCAAAACAAAACGGGCGCAGAGCTATTGTCGTGGTTTTCTGTGAAAGGTTTGAAAATAGTCACAGGATCCGGAGAAATTCACCCATGAAATTCACGCATAGCTACCACTTTCAGTACCTCCTGGTGGTCATGCCCAGCTACCACTATCAGTACCTCCTGGTGGTCACGCACAGCTACCACTATCAGTACCTCCTGGTGGTCACGCACAGCTACCACTATCAGTACCTCCTGGTGGTCACGCCCAGCTACCGCTATCAGTACCTCCTGGTGGTCACGCACAGCTACCACTATCAGTACCTCCTGGTGGTCACGCCCAGCTACCGCTATCAGTACCTCCTGGTGGTCACGCCCAGCTACCACTATCAGTACCTCCTGGTGGTCACTCCTTCAATACCCGTAGCTCCTGGTCGTTTAGGATGGAAACTAAGTTATTGCCCAACTGGAATATTTTCACAACATAACTGACTCCAGTTCTATGCGGTTTTCTTCCCAAAGGTGGGCTTTAGTGGGAGAAATGAACAATCAGGGTTCAGAGAAGACATCGTCTGGTGCCGACTTTCATTAGTGGTCCTTGCCCCTGAGCGCCCCATTGCTTGTTGCCACCACAACACTGCAATAAGATGCAAATTCCCTGCAATCTGTTACTCAAATGTGTCTGAAGATGAGAGTCTCAAAGTAGAAAACATCCAGACGGATGACTTTGAATCATTTAAATAGGTATAGCGAAGTTATTTCACAGATATAAAATAGCTAATAAACGTGTTTTATTTCCTATAATCCATGCCGATTTTTAATTTATATCTACAATTCAAATCTTAAATCTTAAAAGAAATGTTGTACTGAAAACAATTGTGAACTTGACACGAAACGGGGAAAAAAACATGTAACAAAAGACAATGGATTGCAAGTGAACCAAGAATGGCTTGGCAGTCAACTGGTTACGGAGAACATGACAATCTTAGTAAGCTGGAATTAGCTCGGTCGATGTAGGGTAGTCACAGCGCTACTATTTTTGCCTTCTTTTCTAGTATTTGAACAGTTTTGATGCATAACCGTGAGTACATTTGTTTTTTATAATAACAATCCATTGCTCCGAAATTTAAATGAATGGTTTTCTTTTAACGGAAAGTCATATTCCTGAATCATTGTCAGTCATATATGACGATGAATTGTCCTGATGATTACCGTATCAGACAGGAAAATTTAGAATTTATGATAATTTTAACATTATCTGAAATGTCCTACAACCGACGATTGTTCTTAACCATAATACAACCTATACACGCTCGATGTGTCGTGAT
>SDVV010015964.1:0-14380 GCA_016164225.1 Gammarus roeselii | reverse complement strand
AATGATATTTATTAAATTATAACAAATTTTCAATGTATACGATTGTATATCAACTTTTTATGTGAATTAATTCGTAAATATTTTATCTCGACAGGGTATTAGTTCTCAATATTATGATTTCTATTTTACCCCTTTTTTTTGTCCAACAGAATGTCCTCCCTTACCCGAAAAGGAGGACTGTATAATTATTGTGTTTGACGGCAGGCAGGACCAAGCCATTGCGTCACGCGGGACATCGGGGTTACTTTCTCGGGCGATGAAGCGTCCGCAAACCGTTGTCACCGTACTACCTAACGGTGCCACCCCCCGTTACCCCAAGCCTCTACAAGATCCCGAGAGTAGGGAAGCACCGATGACCGGAGATAATCGCAACGGGATACCTAACGGTCCCATAACCGTTACCGCCTCCGTTCCCGGCTCGCTCCAGGGAGGCAAGCCTCTACAAGGTCCCGAAAGTAGGGAAGCACCGATGACCGGAGATTTTCGCAACGGGATACCTAACGGTCCCGGCACGCTCCAGGGTGGCTGGCGTCCTCTGGCGACCACAGCTAGGGGAGAACCTGTTACCGATGTTACTCTCCACGGGGGAGATTCTGAGCCCCCATCCAAAAAGAGGAGGTTCGCTACTATTCCCACTTCAGTCACTACATACGAAATGTCTCTGTTCCATGAACGCTCATTCCTTATCTGTATTATAAAAACTCGGTTTCATGAGGTTTTGTGGTCTCAAGCAATTGATGACTCAGAAAACGGATGGTCTATGCGAGGCCAAGTATATTTAGAGTCTCAGATTCCTCTCAACGCGTCCCCAGCCCAATTTTTATTAACCTGTCGTGACCATTCATTGGGACCGTTTTGCCCAGAGGGGGAACTAGCTTCATATTGTCACTTTCACGAACCGTTGAACCTAGTGAGATCCATTAACGATCCAGATAACTTGGCACTACGGAATACGCCTGTAAACGCTTGGTCTAATTATTTAGAACAGGATCAGGATAGTATCGTATTTTTAAGTGAGTATCCCCCTCAGATAACTCAGATTATCGATAATATTCTTAATGAATGCAATCAGAATAGTTCATTAGATTTATTTATAGAATCAAATAGAGTTCACTCACACGAAGAAGGGGATTCTGCACTCAATATTCATCAACCCGGCGATATTTTCGAATTAGGTTTACTTCATCATGGAAATTTGGCACAGCTTCCGATGCTCGATTTGAGTGGCATTGAACCCAATCCTGATTTAATTTATGTAGAAGAAGTTGATGAAGAGTATGGAGGCGATCTCATCTACACGCCTTTATCATCAACTCCAATTAATCTGTCGTTAGACATCAGTCAACGTGAGATGGAACACGTTATGATTGATAGCTACATCATGAACGACATTTTGAACAGCGTCTTTGAACCTCATTTAACCATAATAGGGGAAAGATTGGATGTGTCTAATGTATTCTGCGAGGAGATTACCATCGTTAATCCATCGATGGATTCCACGTTTTTTTTTAATCAGGTAGGGTCACCGATTAGAGCTCCCAACACGACCCTTCCTCGTTGTAACGCTGATATTGTCTAAACAATAACCCTAGGTTATTTACAATAATTGCCAGTAGTTTTTTATGGGTGAAATTTATTTTTAAACAATAAACATTCCTTTAAAATACTTTTTTTCTTCCTCCGTTATTCAGTCTGAGCAATGCCGCGTCTTCTTCAGATAACGGCGCAAATACGTTTTACCAATACCCGCATGCATTACATCAGAACGTGTGGTATCCGCACCATTTCCAGATGAATCCTCAGCAATGGCAGTTTCAACCGTGTCAGATACAACCATGGTAAAGGTATCCATCGCAAACCCAACAACTTTGGTATGGTCAACACTGGCAGGGCTCGTTATACCCACAACCGCCTTGCAGTAGCTCATGGATCCCTCAACATCCGCACTTTCCTTAATGTAGAAGCATGTGTTATGGAAATCCGCCACACACATCGGTTGAAGCAGAGCCCCATGAATCTCAATACCCTATCTACCAACAACATCAACAAATAGACGATTCTAGATTCTATGGAAATAACCACCAGCAGACTTTGACTACAGAATCTGACTTGTACCAAGTCTGGCATGATGCATTGCAAAGGTTAGTATATACTGAGTAATTTCTATTATATTTATTGAATAAATTATTACATTTAATACAATTCTTCATTCCTATTATAATGCGTGGATAATTTACATACATAAAGGACGGTTCGGGCATTCTGCGATGTCTTCAGAAACTACGGGAAATGATCCAAAGGTATACACTGACGCTCCAGTGTAGGCTTTGTCTGGAATATCAAATATTCTAGCATTGTTCCCTTGATCTTGGGGAGGGTTATAGCTATTTACTACATCAATAGAATGGTCCTGTCCGTCTTGATCTTGTGTCTTTTCTTCGCATTGATGAGCACCGGAGTAGAAGGTATTGGTTGAGGAATCTACCATTTCATATTTTAGTTTAGGTCGTGTTTCATTTTCGGCTTGTTCCAATGAGCGTTTAAATCCACGAGGCTCGGCGGTAGAGTATGAAGGATCTTGTATCATATCCATGATTGTAGTTTCTTGTGTTAAGAAACTCGAAATGAAATCTGGGCGAAGAAGTATTTTAGATCTGTGACGAGACGACTTTGAGTTTAAAAACATCACTGAACACCCCTCTTGGTTGCAAAGTATATCGACACTGCTACTATCCTGTCGAATCACAATAGGAGCATCCAGTTTCATCTTAAGTATTCTAAGGATTACTTTAAATGTTGACGTCGTTGCCGATACGAAATTATCTCCCTCGACGAATGAGAAACGTTTAAGGTTGCGATTGTATGAAACAATTTGATTTGTCATCCTGAACACCTCCATGATGAGGTGGTTTAAGCAGGCGAGATGGATCACGGGGTCCGAGCGAGGCGGGGTACAGGAAGGTAGACGGCGGAAGGTAGGGTATGTACAGGCCGAGGCGGATGGCAGGCTATGTGCAGGTCAAGGCAGAGGAGGTACAGACGAAGCGACGAGCGAGGGGTGTGTGTATCCGTCCACTCAGCAGGGTCAGTTTTATATGACTCCAACACCCACCCACCCTTTTCCTCCCCACAAGGGACTATGATTTCAGTTCCGTACAGGTTTCGTTTGATCTGTTTTTTTGCTTCGTGCATCTGGCAGCGTAGCGGGAGGCTCTGGGTGAATGATATAATTTCCCAAGTTATCGTACACTGATGTATAAATCGGGGAACAGCGCAGCTCATGCATGATTTGCAGGCTTGATCTTGTTGGTCTCGGTCATATTTTCACTCGAGATGTAAGTAACTCAGACATGTCTATCTTTTGTTTTATTGTAGAGATGTCTTTCTGTAACTTCGATAGTCTATTTTGAATTCTTTTGTTAATCTATTTTTCTTAACTCGTGCAGGATGAATCGAGACGATATGGTAATGGCAGATGCGCCATTGTTGGAGGAGGCAGAGAGTGCCCCGTGCCCTAGCGTCACTATATCCGTAACCCCTACCGTAAGCGTCGCAATATCCGCAATTCCTACCGTAAGCGTCGCAACGTCCATAAGTCCTAGCGGAAACCCGCAACCCGGTGGTGGTGCTGCTGGTCCGTCTTCGGAACTACCCGGAGTTCAGGCTACTGATGAGCCATTCGTCGCTCAGTCTACTGATGGTTTGGCGTTGTCTACTGATGCGATGACACCGTGTCCTGTTGAACCGTCTACTGATGCGATGACACCGTGTCCTGTTGCACCGTCTACTGATGCGACGACACCGTGTCCTGTTGAGCCATCTGCTGATGCGGTGGCATTGTGTCCTGTTGAACCGTCTACTGATGTGATGACACCGTGTCCTGTTGCACCGTCTACTGATGCGACGACACCGTGTCCTGTTGAGCCATCTGCTAATGCGGTGGCACCGTGTCCTGTTGAGCCATCTGCTGATGCGGCGGCACCTTGTCCTGTTGAGCCATCTGCTGATGCGGTGGCACCGTGTCCTGTTGAGCCATTTGCTGATGCGGTGGCACCGTGTTCTGTTGAGCCATCTGCTGATGTCTCCTCTTCGATTCAGGACCCATCTACTGTCGATCCGGATCCAAATTCGGATAATGCAGTGGATGATTCGGGTGAGGCTATATTTCACCCATCAACCTCTGAAGGTATATTGGACCACCATTTCGTAACATCGACATTTATCCCAATCACTGAACACGTCAACATAACATTCATGATAACATTAGGATGCAGGGAATTAGTGAAGCACATTGAAACTAAATTAGGAACATTCCAGAGACTCCAATGCACCGCGAGGGTTAAAATGGGGAAAACAATGGAGGATGCATCTATAGATGAGAAGGACTGGATATTAAACACGAAAGAGATCCAACTGACAGAACAGAGGATTTAAGTGAATTGATTGAGGATCTCGGGGTAAATTTACAAAATAAATTAGAAATACAGGAGTATCAAGGTAGTGGCTGGAGCATTGATACAGTAACCGCTGTTGACATCAAATTCTACAAGACAGGGGCTAAAGGAACAAAACGAATGGGTAGTTATGTTCCTTGGCCCAAAAATTGTCCAGGCAGGCATCATATAGTCAATATCAAAACAAAAAACAATAATTGCGCCCTGACAAGCATGATTGCCCATTTTCAATTACCTAAAAATACATATCTCTCAAATGACAGACGACAGTCGGAGTTAACTTATCTCCCGTTCAAATACACATATTTCACCTTCCCAAATCTTCCCTTGGACACACCCTAGGCTTTAGAAGATTTACCAAGTATAGAAAGAGGTTGTGATGTCAACATTAGACTATATCAGCTCACTAAAGAGAAAGAAGGTTATGGGCTGGTTAGTGTATACAGAGGCAGTTTAGAGGCCAGCGAGGAGCGCACGATCCATTTAGTGCATTTTTTAGATGCTAATCAGTCGCACTCATTCCATGTTTCTCTACATTTATGCGTACATCCAGAAATATGAGATATAGAGAACACTTTTATTGTCCCTTTTGCATGCAAGGCATGCACGAAGGCAAAAAAGATAGTCACGTAAAATTATGTTCGTCCACTACAGTCATGCAAAACATCGGTATGCCTGAAGAAGGCGAAATGTACCAATTCTCAGCCATACATGCAACAATGAAACCCCTTGTTGTATGTTAATGACTGTGAATCTGTGCTGGAGCCCACCCAAGAGGGGAAACATGTAGTCAACGTACACAAGTTGTGCATGTACAGCTATACCCTTGTGGATAAAGACGGGAAAATTGTAAAGCACAAAGTAGTCGATTCGACCACAGTTTCCCTTGAGGAGATGGAAACACATCTTGTTAAGAATATGTTGCTGGATTAAAATGAATACATGTCAACCTAACCATTGTTCCCCATCCCCGTCCTCACCAAACAAGACGTGAAAAAATATTGCGAAGGCAAAACATGTGAATGCTGCGGAGACGCTTTTGGAAAAAAGGTAAAAAAACGAGTACGTCATCATAACCATTACGTGGAGGGTCTCTTCGGCCCCAATAAAGAAGTAATAACAGGAAACTACATTGGGGCTCTTTGTTCTAATTGTAACATGAGAATAACGAAGAAATTCATATTCATGCCTTGTATTGCTCACAATGCATCGGCCTATGATATGCGCTCCATGCGGAGAGGATTGGACGGTAAAAACTTTTCCAAATAAATGTTTTGCCAAAACAATCAGATAAAATGTTCAGCATCTCTGTCTCCTTGAACGATGCCACGAGCAAGTACGGTGTTAAGTTTATCGACTCGGTCGCATTCCTCAACTCAAGTTTAGACAGTCTTGTCAAAAATCTTAAAGATAGTGGGCATGACGTGTCACTCCTCAAATCCCATCTCAAAAGTCTCGGTTACAGTGACAAGGTTCTAGACCTCGCCACTCGAAAAGGACATTTCTGCTACGAAGCCATCACATCGGATTCTATGCTGGACCAAACTGAGATCCCATCGCAACAAGGCTTCTACAGTCAACTTCGAGGGAAAGGAATATCGGACTCTGATTTTGCTGAAGTGATCGAAATGTGGGAGGCAGCAGACTGTAAGACATTGCGGGATTACATGATCATATACCTGCTAATCGACACGCTGCTGCTAGCCGAAGTCTTCCAAAAGTTTAGGAAGACCATGACACGCGACTATACCCTGTACTCCGTCCATTTTGTGAGCGTCCCTGGCTTTGCAATGCAAGCTGCCCTCTACGAAGGAAAGATGGAACTGGCGCTGGTCAAAGATATCGATCTCATGCACTTGATTGTCAAAAACACACGAGGCGGATTCGTGACGTTGACGAAAGGTCCAACCAAGATAACAATCCCCGATGCAACCACTATGACCCTACATTACCCGTGTCTTCAGCAGCAATGTGGAACTTTAGCAGTCTTTATGGTGGATGCTTGAGTGAACCCCTCATCATTGGCGAAACCCTCGAGCTAACATCGGAAAAAATTCAAGCATTCGACTTGGTAAACACAGACTGTTCTGGCGAGTATACGATCATTGTCTGCGTGGATTCCCAAGTCAGCGATGAAGATGCAAGAAAAACAGATGAGCTGCCACTCCTGCTACATCACCAAGAGATTATCTTAGATGATGTTTCACCCTTCACAAAAAAATCTCTTGGCTGGCTCAGAACATCTCAGAAACAAAAAACGAGTAGATCGTAAGCCTCTTTGCTAGTCATCTACCTCAAACTGACTACCTCGTGGCCCTGGAACTTCTTCAAGTACTGCTAAGGCATCGACTGGAAGTCACTAAGGTTCATCGAATTGTTCGCATCAAGCAGGAACCGGTCTTCAAAACCTTTATCATGAAAAATATCCAGCAACGTCAGGAGTCTACGAACTCCTTTGAGAGGTCCCTATTCAAACTTTTATCCAATAGTATATACGGAAAGCTATTGTTCAACCCGCTCAACATAAATCTAGAGGCAAAGGTCGTGTGCACCCCGTTCCGAAAACACGCTGCCAACCCGCTCCTAAAAAATTGCTACGCCATCGGCCCCGAAACCGTCATCATGATCCTCAACCAAAAAAATATCCGAATTGTTCATCCACTCCAAGTTGGAATCTTCGTGCTTGAAAAAACAAAAGCAAAAGTCTACAGCTTCTGCTATGACACACTGAAGCCATGCTACGGTGACAACGTTTCGCTCATCTACTAGGACACTGATTCGTTGCTGATCCAGTTCAAAGGCGTGGCCAACATTGAAACGGAAATGCGCCAAGCACCCCTGACTGAATACATGAACTTCTCCAACTATCCCAAAAAATCACACTTTGTTCGATGAATTCAAGAAAGGACAGCTAGGACTACTGAAAAGCGAAACAGCTGATGACTACCTGAGTGAAATCATCTGCTTACAACCCAAGTGTTAGAGCCTGTTGCTTGAGTCCGACGCAACAAAATCGGCTGCTAAATGTGTCAATTACCAGACACAAGTCAAAATCAGACATGAACAATATAGGAATCTACATAACCAGAAAACATACACACACTTTGAGACAATACACAACATTCGTGCGCAAGCATGCCAGCTTCAACCTGTACGCACTATCAAAAACTGCCTCAGTAAATTTGAGAATAAGCGCTACTATCTCGACGCATGCACAACTCTTGCCTTTGGCCACCCGGGCATTCCCAAAAAATTCATTGAAAATAAACCTACCGTCACTTAAAAGAATAAGCGATGTGCCTTGGCTAATGTAATCGATGAATAAATGGATCTAACATGGAAGAGACGCAAGCCGGGTGAGACCGTCTTCGGCGTGTGTAGTCGACTTAATGATGAAAGTACGTGTACCTCAACAGGTTTTATCCTCTAAATGTTCATAAAAAATGTAAATAATTCTTGTATGCTCTTATGTATATAAAATATATAAATTATAATAAAAACTTGTCACATTGTCCACCTAAATGGGCATTGGAAAAAAATGCAATGGAGAAAACTATAACGAAACCCATAAAAAACAATGTAAATGATTCTATGTAAATCAAATATATATATATAATTGACCATGATTGATTGTCCACCTGTGATATGTAGTTCGAACATGCGTGAATGTTGTGCCAAAATTCTAAAATTGTTCACTTAAATGTGTATCTTAATCCATTAATATATATGTATAAATAAATCTTGTTCGATTATCTACAGAAAAAAGAATCATCTGAAAAAACGTGAACGTATCTGCCACTGTTTGTTCCTTAACATTGGATCCTGACGAATCTATAAAAATATATACATTAAAGGTGACAAAGCGAGTGGATTTAATCAATAATATCTATCGTGCTCTATAAAAATATCATGCATAAACATTGGATTCCATTCAAATGAGTCATCCAATAACAAACATAGTAATATATAACATGCTCTCCTACCGTGCGAAACATTCCAAAACAATCATATATAACGTTGACAAGACCTAATAACTTACATCTATATAATCCGTACGTTAGCAATCTTAAATGAAAGCAACCAGATACCGTAAGGAAACTGAAATTTCCCGTATGCAAAACTAATCTCCAAGAGGACCGCACATCCAGAGATAAAATCGCTAATTGTCATAGCTAAATTGAGACCAACATGAGCAATTGTCTCTATGTGGTTACAGACCCCATGAGCAATTGACCAGAAAGTTTTTTAACATTAGATCTTGACGAAACTCTGAAAATATATACATTAAATGCGACAAAGTCATTTTCTTTCAAAAACTTGTAACGACCGCACATCCAGAGATAAAATCGCTAACTGTCATAGCTAAATTGAAACCCACTTGAGTAATTGCCTCTATGTGGTTACAGACCATCTTATTCCTTCACTTGCGTTTTGCTCCGCCTAATTATTGCCTATCTAATTCCTTCACATCTACGTTTTAGACACCGCCTAATTATTGCCTATCTAATTCCTTCACATCCGCGTTTTGGACACCGCCTAATTATTGCTTGTCTAATTCTTTCACATCTGCGTTTTGGACACGTCTAATTATTGCCTATCTAATTCCTTCACATTCGCGTTTTGGACACCGCCTAATTATTGCCTATCTAATTCCTTCACATCCGCGTTTTGGACACCGCCTAATTATTGCCTATCTAATTCCTTCACATCCGCGTTTTGGTGCTATATATACTACTAATATCTTGTAACAAAAGCAAGGGACTTTGTTGTAATGGAAAAAAATTATAGATCTGAGGTAGTAGGCTACAGATGTTACCCGACCCTGTGTGTATGTGTCTACATTGTGCCGGTATCGACACGTGTATACGCCGTCATTGTACCATGGCGGGCCCTGCATATGCGTACGAAGCGCATATGTGTGTACCTGGTGTGTGCCTTTGAAAGAAGCTACGTAAAATATAGCCATGTGGAGGGATTTGATAGGTTCCTCGCATAAAAAATAATGACTAAATATAATACATAACAATCAAACTCGCAAGAAAAAATCTATAAATAATGGTTAAGTTGGGTCAGATTTACTAGATCTTTGAACTTAACATCCACATTAAAAAACTTGCAACAAATGAACTGAATTTGTTCCTTTGGAAAGAACATGCTGAGTCTCATCCAAATATGTAATAGAGCTGTCGATAAATTCTGGAACCTAAATATCTGCAAAATGATATTTGCTTGATCAAAATTAGAAAAGTAGATTCAAACTGCTAATAAAATGTTTAATATACAGCCCTAGTGGATAGATTCATACATATCAATACCATACATAAACATCAAACTTTAATGAAACTACATAACTATTGATTAGAATAGGTTAGGTTATGTAATAATGCATCTGGCAGTGAATTTTAACTCTTTTTGCATTCATTGATATGATCTATATTGTCGTTCATTGATATATATTTCGCTAATTATGTACCTTAGACATGGTTTATATCCTAGATCTTGTTGACTGCGGACCTTACATAACAGATCTGTTGTAAATATGTTAGTGTGGATTCATTCAATATTCGTTATAATAGGTGAAAATGGTAGAAGTAACACATCCAACTTTACGACAAAAAATCTTATCCTACCAGTAATAACATACATAAAACTCTACAGTCTACTAACGAGCGATCACCTAACATTACCTGAAACTAGAGATATGACTGGACTTGTACCAAGCAAAATGGAAAAAACATAAATATATGTAGGCAAACAATCTGTTGAAGATCGGTAAAAACTCCGGATTCAGTGGATAGATTTGATAAGAATAAAGCCTAAATCAGTGGAGAAATACATGACATATGCATGAAAACGGGTGAAAAAAATATATAATCCTTGGTAAGATTAGGTAAAGATAGGTTAAGATGGGGTACGTTTACTGCCATCATCACAAACTTAGAGTGAAAAAATCAACAGTGTATCATATGAATGCGCGAATAAGTCAGATATTCTGAATTGGAACGCAATGCCATGACATAGCCTGAATTAATCAATAACTTCTAAGCGTATAAACAGCAAAATGGATCACAACATTTATAAAAGTAAGACATGCGGAAATAAGCATCTAATAAAGACATGCGAGCGGATAACATAATTGAGAAGTCTATTAAATTATTGAAGAATTTTAACACTAACACTATACACAAATCCGATAGATTCGCTCTCCAAGACGACAGGGAACCTAAAACAAATCAATATTTTGGATTATTACATCTAATGAAACGCATTTTATACCTAACATTTTATGAAATTAGGCGAAATTATACCTGATTCAGATGCATTCCTATGATTACCAATCAAAACATAGAACAACAACTATAAAATAGCTAGATAAGATTCTCTGCTCTACCCTAACCGACAATGATTAACTATTATATACTGTGTATCCTACCACACCCAGATGATAAATCCTACTTCAATATCTACGTGATCTGGTTCAAGACTAAGATTGTATACTAATAACATAACAGCATAACAGTCATACCGAATAAAACTGACATTTAAAATAGACCACTGAATTCATGCATAATAAAGTAATGATACTATGGCATCCGTTCAAATATATAACACATTCCTAGACCTAACTGATGCTAGGCCTCTAGTAGGACAAATACAAGCCCACTGTGTCATATCAACGAACTGTACAATGCTTTACTATGTCACTTCCCAGCAATCTACCACTGATAAATAATAAATTTTAATGGTAACACCCAGTCATGGTACAACACCTCAGACAAACCATGCATCTGTTTTTTCCGTCATCTCTGAACAACGTCGAGCAAAGTCAAATCCTGGACATAACCAAGAATCTATAGACAGATACAGTGGTCATGAATGGGGTTGACATGAGTCTCAAAGAGTGTGGTCATAAAAATCTGGAGAGCTGATCACTGACTACCTAAGTAAATCACTGTAACGATCAGCAGCTTGTCAGATAACCTCTCTAACGAACACACGATAGTTAAAACCGACACCCACAAGAACTTACAGAATCACGTTGAACTTGGACGAACTACAAATGACCACCAAAGACTGTAAGTCGCACCTACACCATGACCTCACCACCCAGTAAATCGTCTTCTAAAAACGTTAACCTATACGCTTGCTAGGGATCAATGATGAAATTCCCCATAGATGCAGTACGGATTTACAAATTTTAAACATACATTCCTATGATTATTGTGGAAAAAAAACATACAACAATAATAAGATAACTTCGTAATTCTCTACTCTGCTCGAATTCACATCATAAATTGTAATACACTAAGGGTATTCATCATGGTAAATCGGAAAGAAACGTAAAAGCAACGAGCTTTTGCCTAGAGACTTTCTAACTCCTCCTGAACATTGAAGCATGGTTCTATACTAAATATGCAATAAAGTAGCATCAAGACCAAGTTTTTAACAAATGGAATTTTCTATATATAATATATCCCCGTCAAACATTGTACCAGGATGTAAGAAAATATGTAAAACACTAAAAATATACAACTTGTAACTAATTTATGCCTGAAATAATGTTCTACATTGCAGATACAAACATAAAATTCCTATAACTGTATAAAACCAAATACCTTGCAGCAAAGATGTAAACTGTACAGAGAACAAGCAAAACTAAAAGACACATGCTAAAACGATCAAAATATAATAAATTAAGAAGAATGATGCAATAACCGACCAATTATGCCTAAAATAGTGTGCTTCATGAACGATGCAAACCTAAAATATCCTAAAAATACTATAACTGTATGAGATAACTATTCAAAAGTCCAAAATAACACTTCAAATTCAACCTAAATCAACCGATCATTACATAGTATACATAACACAATATAATAACTTACAATAAATCCATATCGTTCAGCTACTGTCCCTATTGAAACACCGCGTCAATGGAACACCGATATATTTGGTTCAAAACAGGATAATGCGTTATGGAGTATACAAAATCTCGTAACGGAGCTACTGCATCCTAAAAAAATAATTCCATCGACCTACCAACTGGCAAACTAATAAGCATACTATTCCTATAGATATTTTATAAATATGAAATAAATAGATGGAAAACTCACAAAACATTGCCTAAATTTAATATCAAGCATTCGACCGCTACGAATGAGTCAATTATAATCTTGGCTGATTCTTCTTTGAAGGAAAAGATGCCAGTTTATATAGCATCTTTTTCTAAGTGTGCGATAGCTCGAAATAGAGAAAACGAATGAAGGAATTACAGTAGGAGTGAGTGAAACAAAGCTAAAGGGTACTGATACAAACAATGGCAGAAAATAACAATACACTAATTGAATCTATGCCACGTGTAAATTGATCAATATCGAACGATGTAGAAATGATACCAAGGTTGAGAAATTCACTATGAACGTGTATTGTAATCAATATTCGTGCAAGCGGGAACTGTGCGAAGGCTTAACCTTTGATACTACATGTAAATTATTATGTAGCTGTAAGATTTATTATAAATAAAAACTATCTTAGAAATGTATGTTGTCATTACCCCCCCATACATTCAGAGGAGCAGCATTGAAAATGCATATATGCAACATAACATGCAATGAAATTGCAATACAGTATGTCCAGCATTGAAATGCAAATACCTATATGTAAATAAAATATATAACCTGTTAACAAACTATTAACATATACAAGCTGTCCGTTCATCCGAATGAGTCACCTTCGTTCCTTCGGGCCGCACGCCTTCCGTTACCCTCCGCGCCGTTGACTCTAGATTGCACGTTTTGCGACGCTGACTGCCGCCCCTACCCCACCAACCGAATGATTCTAGAAAACACGTTTCGCACCGTTTAATGCTACTGTCAGGGAAACATACTAGGTGAATTTCTGTTGACTAGGTTATGGTGTTGATGCTCTGTGCGAGATGCAAAATATAGTTTTTCGTCATTAGCTGCATGTTAATCGCCATCAACTGTTTCACTCAGCCAGCATCTGCAGACAGATAAACAATAAAGTAGTACATTTATCCCTGAAACTAATTACGGTACTGTATTCATGTACTCTGTCCCCATTCGCTACGACATACACAAAACTCTTTATAATGCAAACAATAACTACAATAGATATAATGCAGCCTCTACTGCTATTATTGACACTTGCAAGCACGAACGAATTATCTCTAATAATTTATGATGGTTTGTAATTTATTCATGAAAAAATATATATGAACGACAGTAATCGACACTCAGAACTCGTTATAATCCATAAACTGATACTTACCGTATAACTTGTACGTAATTAGGTGTGATTATCCTAAAACCTCAGTCGAAAAGTGAACGGAAAATAAAAATCAAGCTTGTTTTACAATTGCTTTTTGGGTTGAAATCTGATGTTAACATTTTGGAGAGACAGAGTGCTTCTACCGTACGGATAGCATTGTCAATCGGGGTATTTTCGATCTTCTCCTAGGCCTAGCCAAGCTCCTGCCTCTTGGGAGTACGGGGTATGCGTATCGTATAATGGTTTACGTTGTGAATTTCACAGAAAACTGAATACATCAAAACTGGTCATATTATAACTGTATATCCCAAACCCTGTAATGACATGGAATGAAATTTTCTTAAAGAAAACGCAGAGTACTTTGTAGGACACCTGCACATTTTACTCCTTGACAAATCAACGAGGGCTAGATCAGATACCGGTTTCAAGACTACCTGTGAGTTGATTGATCCGGGCCTTACCCTCTGTTGTTTAGCAACCCCTGTGCGTACTTTTGTCTATACAGGATAGTAATATACGAGGAATGCAAGGAATATTTAACACTTTAATGTAGAGTCGCACAGGAGAACAGGAGAAGCTCAACAAGGTTCTTTTAATTGTTCAAGTCTATTTAGAGAGTCTTGAAGGTGTTCCTA
>SDVV010015963.1:0-14380 GCA_016164225.1 Gammarus roeselii | reverse complement strand
ACACCAGTGAAATATTTATAAACGACAGGTAGGGGCATAAATCCAAGCTCTGCGTAATCAGACCTAATGTCCTCATTACCACACCCCAAGAGTTTAACAATCCTATCCTGTAGTGAGCACAGACGAGCCAGTGCCGCAGCACTCGCCCCTCCCCACACCTCCACACAATACACCAGGTGAGGGTACACCAGCGATAGGTACATCTTCTTAAGAGTGTGATTTGGGAGAACATTGCTTAGCTTTTTAATAATGCCACACGATTTAGATAATTTACTGCAAATTTCACCTATATGGTATGCAAAATTAAATTTATCATCAATATGAACACCCAAACATTTTGTTGTGCTAACTCTATTCACGGGCTTGTTTCTAATTTGTATTGGCACCAGTGAGCTCATATATCCATTGGTATGCACCATATATGCAGTCTTGTCAATGTTTAGGGAAAGTTGATTGGAACAGAGCCACGTATCAACAAGTTTTAATTCATCATTAACTATATCACAAAGATCTTTTAGGTTTGGACCACGGACGAACAAGGTCGTGTCATCAGCGAAATGGATACAGTTCAATTTACTGGTGCAAGCATGCATATCATTAATGTAAAGACTGAATAGGAGAGGACCGAGTATTGATCCCTGTGGCACGCCACTACTGACAGGTAACAGGGAGGAGGAACTATTATTAGTATGTACGTATTGTTTACGGTTGATAAGATATGAACTGAACCACTGCAGCACAATACCACGAACACCAAGTAGGTCCAACTTTCTCAGGAGTATTGTATGGTCGACGGTATCAAAGGCCTTAGATAGGTCCAGCATAACTGAGATGACGTTTTTCAATACTGGATTGTCGACGAGTCCCTCCACAGGGTATACTCTGAGATCCCACACAGAGTCCCTCCACGGGGGGTACTATGAGAGAGATCCCACACATTCCCTCCACAGGGGGTACTCTGAGAGAGATCCCACACAGTCCCTCCACAGGGGATACCCTGAGAGAGATCCCACACAGTCCCTTCACAGGGGATACTCTGAGAGAGATCCCACACAGTCCCTCCACAAGGGGTAGTCTGAGATCCCACACAGTCCCTCCACAAGGGGTACTCTGAGATCCCACACAGTCCCTCCACAGGGGGTACTCTGTGAGAGATCCTATTATGATTTTTTTAACTATTACCCTCCTAATGAATTATTTGAAATAAGACAAAATAAAACACTCGTAATTGCTCCGGTTCTTTAATCAACGGGTCAGTGAAATCCGAACATACTGTACTCTAAATGGATCTAAGGGCCTACACCAATACTCAACTTTAGGTCCTTCTGCGGTGGCCGCCGGTGTTCGTCTGATGTCCGCTCTCCCCATAGCTAACTGTTCCCAATGACTCAATCTTTCAAAAAGGGGAGGCGCCTTGCGTTAATGTGTGAGAATAAAATTGTCCAATGAAAACAGCTCTACCGTTTGCTAACTGTTAAGGGGCGTGTATCCTGGTTTACTTGTGTCCCATTGGCACCCAAGTTATTTAAGCCGTTATCCTATAGCCGGCACAAAAATGCTGACCTCTCCACTTGACAGACAGGCACACATGGCATACACTTTCGACGGTTCTCTAGCAAGTAACCTAATCCGGGGTCTATCTGAAGAAATAAACATAACGTACAGATTTAGAGCTAGGTATCAAAGTAGATATCAACTCGGCGGAGTCATTAATAATAACGAAAACCATCCTACGCTACAGTAATATAGCTTGTTATAAGTACTACCCATATTAAAACTTGTCAACTATACTATAGTCCGTAATGCGTACAATCACATAAAAACACATACAGTGACACAGAGTACTCTTTTACACGCTGCAATGTCAAGTGGTGTGCGGCTTGGTGTCCTACCCAGGGCCCGTAGTCGCTGGAAACAGCGACTATACATAAATATATATAAACCGTTATGTTAGGTGTATGACAATCCCACACAGAGTCCCTCCTCAGGGGGTACTCTGAGAGAGATCCCACGCAGAGTCCCTCCACAGGGGGTACTCTGAGAGAGATCCTCCACAGGGGGTACTATGAGAGAGATCCCACACAGAGTCCCTCCACAGGGGGTACTCTGAGAGAGATCCCACGCAGAGTCCCTCCACAGGGGGTACTCTGAGAGAGTTCCTCCACAGGGGGTACTATGAGAGAGATCTCACACAGTCCTTCAACAGGGGGTACTCAGAGAGAGATCCCACACAGTCCCTCCACAGTGGGGACTCTGAGATCCCTCCACAGGGTGTACTCTGAGATCCCTCACTAAGTCCCTCCACAAGGAGTACTTCGAGAGAGATCCCACACACTCCTAGGTTCACTGAAAAAAAATGAGGGATGGTTAGAAATGACTCTTAACATTTTCATTTCCTGAAAGTCATTGCAAATTAATACTTGAATGCTTGCTGTCACGTCATTGCTTCATTCTTCTTCACGTTATCGCTTTATTCTTCTTCACGTCATCGCTTCATTTTTCTTCACATCATCGCTTCATTCTTCTTCACGTTATCGCTTTATTCTTCTTCACGTCATCGCTTCATTTTTTTTCACATCATCGCTTCATTCTTCTTCACGTCATCGCTTCCTTTTTCTTCACGTCATCGCTTCATTCTTCTTCACGTCATCGCTTTATTCTTCTTCACGTCATCTCTTCATTCTTCTTCACGTCATCGCTTCATTCTTCTTCACGTCATCGCTTTATTCTTCTTCACGTCATCTCTTCATTCTTCATCATGTCATCACTTCATTCTTCACATCATCGCTTCATTCTTCTTCACGTCATCGCTTCATTCTTCTTCACTTCATCGCTTCATTTTTCTTCACGTCATCGCTTAATTCTTCTTCACGTCATCGCTTCATTCTTCTTCACGTCATCGCTTTATTCTTCTTCACGTCATCTCTTCATTTTTCATCACGTCATTGCTTCATTCTTCACGTCATTGCTTCATTCTTCTTCACGTCATCGCTTCATTCTTCTTCACGTCATCGCTTCATTCTTCTTCACGTCATCGCTTCCTTTTCTTCACGTCATCTCTTCATTCTTCTTCACGTCATCGCTTCATTTTTCTTCACGTCATCGCTTCATTCTTTTTCACGTCATCGCTTCATTCTTCTTCACGTCATCGCTTCATTCTTCTTCACGTCTCAGTCCTTCAACAGGGGGTACTCAGAGAGAGATTCCAGACAGTCCCTCCACAGTGGGGACTCTGAGATCCCTCCACGGGGGGTACTCTGAGATCCCACACTAAGTCCCTCCACAAGGAGTACTTTGCGCGAGATCCCACACACTCCTAGGTTCACTGAAAAAAAGGGATGGTTAGAAATGACTCTTAACATTTTTATTTCCTGAAAGTCCTTGCAAACTATTACCTGAATGCTTGCTGTCACGTCATTGCTTCATTCTTCGTCACGTCATCGCTTCATTCTTCTTCACGTCATCGCTTCATTCTTCTTCACGTCATCGCTTCATTCTTCTTCACGTCATCGCTTCCTTTTTCATCACGTCATCTCTTCATTCTTCTTCACGTCATCGCTTCATTCTTCTTCACGTCATCGCTTCATTCTTCGTCACGTCATCGCTTCATTATTCTTCACGTCATCGCTTAATTCTTCTTCACGTCATCGCTTTATTCTTCTTCACGTCATCGCTTTATTCTTCTTCACGTCATCTCTTAATTCTTCATCACGTCGTCGCTTCATTCTTCACGTCATCGCTTCATTCTTCTCCACGTCATCGCTTCATTTTTCTTCACGTCATCGCTTCATTCTTCTTCACGTCATCGCTTCATTCTTCTTCACGTCATTGCTTCCTTTTTCTTCACGTCATCTCTTCATTCTTCTCCACGTCATCGCTTCATTCTTCTTCACGTCATCGCTTCATTCTTCTTCACGTCATCGCTTCATTCTTCTTCACGTCACAGTCCCTCCACAGTGGGGACTCAGAGATCCCTCCACAGGGGGAACTCTGAGATCCCACACCAAGTCCCTCCACAAGGAGTACTTCGAGAGAGATGACACACACTCCTTGGTTCACCGAAAAAAAAAGGGATGGTTAGAAATGACTCTTAACATTTTCAGTTCCTGAAAGTCCTTGCAAATTAATACTTGAATGCTTGCTGTCACGTCATCGCTTCATTTTTCTTCACGTCATCGCTTCATTCTTCTTCACGTCATCGCTTCATTCTTATTCACGTCATCGCTTCATTCTTATTCATGTCATCGCTTCATTCTTCTTCACGTCATCGCTTCATTCTTATCCACGTCATCGCTTAATTTTTCTTCATGTCATCGCTTCATTCTTCTTCACGTCATCGCTGCCTTCTTCTTCACGTCACCGCTTCATTCTTCTTCACGTCATCGTTGCCTTATTCTTCACGTCATCGCTTCATTCTTCTTCACGTCATCGCTTCATTCTGCTTCACGTCACCGCTTCATTCTTCTTCACGTCACCGCTTCATTCTTCTTCACGTCATCGCTGCTTGCTTCTTCAGTGCTGCACTCGAAGATGAGTGAGCCACTGCAAGACCTCAGGCTCTCCTAAGCTCCGATGTGACGCTAGTCAGCCTCCGTTGCCGGGGTTTTTGATTTAAAGAGACTTCCGTCCACTTAAACAATCTACCGACGACGTATTGGATTAAATTAGGCGTCCGTTTCCAACGGAGCTCTGACGCGAGTCTCAGCAGACGGAGGCTCGAGTCTGTGCTCCGGTGAAGATGGACCCCTAATCTAATCTAAGATAATTCTATGTCGGTGGATTGTTTGAGTGGACTGAAGAGTCTTTGGCATCCTCAACAAGCAGACGAATCGATGACAAGTTTAATCTTATCATATGCGATTGTTTGAGTGCAAAAATATTGTATTTATGATTTTTTTTACTAATGAATCTGTTGTTATTTTGCTTCTATAGGTTATATTGAAAATCGTGTTGTTGATTATCATAACACAATAAATGTTTATTTTCTTGATCGAACACTGGTCTTCACTACACAATTCTACACTTGTTTTGCTGCTGGCGAGAAATGCAACTTATTCCGTTGTGTCTGGAATGTAGCATTTAATGTCTCTTTCTTCGATATGTTGCTTGAGCTACAATGAATAGAAGATTATTTATTCATCTTACCTCAAGTCTTGAATCTGAGAGAACATTCACACATTTGTTAATTCATAAAGTCCCTTGACTATAAATAATAATTTAAATATTTCTTTATTCATTGATGCTCTTGAGAATAAAAAATAATGTAAATAATTTAGAAACTTGAAAAAAACAGAAAACAAACGATAAATATTATAGAATAAGATCTTTTGATTACCAACAAATTCAAATGTATGTGCTAATTTGTCTTGATTTAATTGTATAATTCGTGTTATGTATCTAAAAAAAAATCATTTTTCATAGACAAAAAAATAATCTTATGACTTAGAAAAAGTTAATACTAGTTACTGCTTAGAAAAGAAGTTAATACTAGTTACTAGTTACTGCTTAGAAAAGAAGTTAATACTAGTTACTGCTTGGAAAGGAAGTTAATACTAGTTACTAGTTACTGCTTAGAAAAGAAGTTAATACTAGTTACTGCTTGGAAAGGAAGTTAATACTAGTTACTAGTTACTGCTTAGAAAAGAAGTTAGTACTAGTTACTGCTTGGAAAGGAAGTTAATACTAGTTACTGCTTGGAAAGGAAGTTAATACTAGTTACTGCTTGGAAAGGAAGTTAATACTAGTTACTGCTTGGAAAGGAAGTTAATAGTCTTTTTTTCACAAATTGCAATGTAACCGAGCTTTGCAAATCTTGATTTATTATCTGCTTCAGTTAGTTAATAATTAATAAATACAAACAATAAAGAACGTGTAATCATTGGTCCATGTTTTTATACTTTGAAAACATGTTTTAATTATTTGCATCCCTAGTATTTGTAAAGGATCAAATTTACTCCTTGTCCTTTCGATCTGTTTTTGAAGAAACCTGATTTCTTTCATCTTCGTGTTTAAGAAAAAGTACAATTTTGCCTTTCGTACGTGCGACGAGAGATGAACAGTTTGAAGGCACGGAAGCAGGGCTCAGTTTGAAGCATAGCCTGTTGTTGTCTTCATACACTTGTAAACACTTGCAAACGGTTGCCTGTTGTTGTCTTCATACACTTGTAAACACTTGCAAACGGTTGCCTGTTGTTGTCTTCATACACTTGTAAACATTTGCAAACGGTTGCCTGTTGTTGTCTTCATACACTTGTAAACACTTGCAAACGGTTGACTGTTGTTGTCTTCATACACTTGTAAACACTTGCAAACGGTTGCCTGTTGTTATCTTCATACACTTGTAAACACTTGCAAACGGTTGCCTGTTGTTGTCTTCATACACTTGTAAACACTTGCAAACTGTTGCCTGTTGTTGTCTTCATACACTTGTAAACACTTGCAAACGGTTGCCTGTTGTTGTCTTCATACACTTGTAAACACTTGCAAACGGTTGCCTGTTGTTGTCTTCATACACTTGTAAACACTTGCAAACGGTTGCCTGTTGTTTTCAGGCCACTTGATCAGAGAGAGAGAATATTTGAGTACTATTCACTTTTTCCACTGATTTCTAAATATCTTAAACTTGGAAAATGGTGCCTGATCTGTACGACAATCCTGTCATACAGAGCTTGCAGTGTTGGGCTCGATACCTTATCTAAAGACATGCAGTGTTGAGGGTCACACTGTATCTATATACACGCTGTGCTGGGCTCGGTACTGTTTCTAGATCCGTGCTGTGATGGGCACGATACTGTATCTAGATACGAGCTGTGATGGGCATGATACTGTATCTAGATACGAGCTGTGATGGGCACGATACTGTATCTAGATACGAGCTGTGATGGGCACGATACTGTATCTAGATACGAGCTGTGATGGCACGATACTGTATCTAGATACGAGCTGTGATGGGCACGATACTGTATCTAGATACGAGCTGTGTTGGGTGCCATACTGTATCTAGATACGTGCTATGTTGAGCAAGATACTGCATCTAGGTACTACTGCTGAATCTAGATGCGACGCACAATGAGCTCGCTGTATTTGGTTGGTCATAAATTACCATCGCGGGTATTAGGCCCGTGTCGGTACCACCTCTTTCGATTTAATATTCAAAACCCTAAGCTAAGGTTTTACGGCGTTTGATTAATGTAATCGAATTTACCCTCGTGGTATTCAAAAATAATTTGAAGAGAGGGATAACGATGGAAAAATAAAGAGATGTATGGGTAGGCACGGGGATACCACATCAAACTTCCCCTGCAGTGAGTGTTAGGTAAACTATCTAGATATTTTTTATTTCACTTGGTCCATTTTCTTAGAGAAAGTTTTTGGACTTGATTGTCCGTAAATGTATTAAGATGGTGTCTTGCCCATCACTGCCTTCTTCTTCACATATCCTCCTTTGCATGCCTGCGTACTTTTCATACCCTCCTTTGCGTATCTGCGTACTTCTCATACCCTCCTTTGCGTATCTGCGTGCTTTTCTTACCCTTTGCATACCTGCGTACTTCTCATACCCTCCTTTGCGTATCTGCGTGCTTTTCTTACCCTTTGCATACCTGCGTACTTCTCATACCCTCCTTTGCGTATCTGCGTACTTCTCTTGCCCTCCTTTGCATACCTGCGTACTTTTCTTACCCTCCTTTGCGGATCTGCATGCTTTTCTTACCCTTCTTTGCATACTTGCATACTTCTTTTACCCTCCTTTGCATACCTGCGTACTTCTCTTACCCTCCTTTGCGTATCTGCGTGCTTTTCTTACCCTTCTTTGCATACCTGCGTACTTCTCATACCCTCATTTGCGTATCTGCGTGCTTTTCTTACCCTTCTTTGCATACCTGCGTACTTCTCATACCCTCTTTTGCATACTTGCGTACTTCTTTTACCCTCCTTTGCATACCTGCGTACTCCTCTTGCCCTCCTTTGCGTATCTGCGTGCTTCTCTTACCCTCCTTTGCATACCTACGTAATTCTCTTACCCTCCTTTGCATACTTGCGTATTTCTCTTACCCTTCTTTGCATACCTGCGTACTTCTCTTACCCTCCTATGCATACCTGCGTAATTCTCTTACCCTCTTTTGCATACTTGCGTACTTCTCTTACCCTCCTTTGCATTCCTGCGTACTTCTCGTACCCTCCTTTGCATATCTGCGTGCTTTTATTACCCTTCTTTGCATAACTGCGTTCTTCTCTTACCCTCCTTCGCATACTTGCGTACCTCTCTTACCCTCCTTTGCATACCTGCGTACTTCTCTTACTCTCCTTTGCATACGTGCGTACTTCTCCTACCCTCTTGTGCATACCTGATTACTTCTCTTACCCTTCTTTGCATCACTGCGTACTTATTTAATCCTCCTTTGCATACTTGCGTACTTCTCTTACCCTCCTTTGCATTCCTGCGTACTTCTCATACCCTCCTTTGCATATCTGCGTGCTTTTCTTACCTTTTTTTGCATACCTGCGTACTTCTCTTACCCTCCTTTGCATACGTGCGTACTTCTCTTACCCTGCTGTGCATACCTGATTACTTCTCTTACCCTCCTTTGCATACCTGCATACTTCTCTTACCCTTCTTTGCATACCTGCATACTTCTCTTACCCTTCTTTGCATACCTGCGCGTACACATTCTCAGCATGTGGCCCTCTAACAATCAATACTTAGGAGTGCTGAGCGAGCTGAGACGAGCATCTCGGGTGCATAGTGGGCATGTGAGAGGCTGTAAAGCACCCATTACGCAGCGCCCCCTGGCGTTAAGGGTTTACGGGCCCTAACTGCTGTGACTAACAACTGCATCCTACCACAGTAGTGACTGAACGGCGCGCATAATTCGTAGTTGCATTGCACCAATGGGAAGCCAGAGGTGGTACACGGTAGGCCGGTATAGAGTTTTGCGTAGCTGTAGAAGAGTTGGTGAAGCTGTTGGTACCACTGTTGTGCCTAAGTCCTCAAAGCCAATGCACGCATTAGCCAAAGCTGCACGCCAGCCATTGATGCTCGTATGACGGTCAAATGACCGTCGTGTTGTAGTGCGGCTTTGCAAGATGGGTCCTGAGAGACTTTTGACCGACGAGGCGTCACGCACGCGCGGCAAGTGATTGCGATAAAAATCACGAACGAAGTGGTATGTTTTCAAAATAATGATCAACTGCAACGACAGAAGACTTCCTCGTGAAGTTTCACTAAACACTGACACCTGTGGGCTCATTAACTGCAAGTTTCAGGTGCGCAAAACCTTCGTTCAGAGGACGCAAGACACGTTCAGATGACGCAAGACAATCGTCAGAGAACGCAAAATCTTCGTTCAGAAGACGCAAGACTCGTTTAGATGACTCAAGACAATCGTCAGAGAACGCAAAATCTTCGTTCAGAAGACGCAAGACTCGTTTAGATGACGCAAGACAATCGTCAGGGAACGCAAAACCTTCATTCAGAGGGCGCAAGACTCGTTAAGATGACGCAAGACCATCGTCGGGGAACGCAAAACCTTCATTCAGAGGGCGCAAGACTCGTTAAGATGACGCAAAACCACCGTCAGAAAACGCAAAACCTTTGTCTAGAAAACGCAGAACCTTTGTTTAGATAATCCAAGACCTTTTTTCCTGTCTTGTACATACTATTATTAATAAGACTTTACCGTACGCTCGATATTCAGTCAAATTAGCATTAGTTTCAGAAAGCCACTGAACGATCCATCAGCGCGCGCAGCGACAATTCGAAAAGAGCCGAGATGGGCTGAGACGTGGGGACCCGAGGGATCCGGAGTACTTGTGGGATGTGGGACCCTCCGGAACCCCCTTCGCACCAGAGGGACCTCTGCCCTCCACCTCTCCACTCCTCACGCTGCAAATCGTTTCCCCTAAAATAATGTTAGTGTGTGACTCAACTGTCTAAATAGTTCTTTCAACCCACGATGTACTTGCGCGGAGAGGGAGGCTGGTCGAGGTGTGTCAAGACGAGTAGATTCAAGTCGAATTGCGGGCGACGTGTCGATGTGAGTTGAGACAAGTCGAGACGGATTAAGTCGTGGGGATTGGAGGAACTTGGCAGACCCTCTTGGAATCTCACGGGACCTCCTGAGACCTCATGGAACCCGAGGGACCCCTGCCCCCCTCATTCCCTTCTTTTCTTTCCTTTTACCGATACGAAAACTTGACCGCTAAGATAATGCAAGTGTAATTGAGTGAAAATCTGCCTGTAAACCTGTGCATAAGTCTTAGTTTTCTTAGTCTGTTCTCGCTGGCGCGTGCACGGACCACACACATGACAGTTTTAGAATTGACCTGATCCGCGCAGCTGTGAACTTTGCATTGTGTTAGTGTTGAAATTGACCCAATCCGTGTAGCTGTCAGCCTTGTATTCTATTCGACTATACTACCTGTGCACTAGGGTGCGTATGTACTACGCGTGGAAATTCAACATGATTGGAAGCGGTGATTTCTTTTGTCGAAGTATTATTCCTGCGCTTACCAGCGTGCGTATGTGCCACAGCTTCGTAAGACCGTCGACACAGTACCGAGACACGTCCTCATCATTCTAATATTAAACACTCGTCGATTGAAACTACAAGAAGGGGCTCGTTAATGTCCTCTCTGGCACTCACACATGCACACACGGCCTACAAGAACAATCCAACACGAACACGACACTTTGCCAATGGAGTCCCATAGGGTTCCGGCTTCTCGCCATCACCCTTCAACGTCTTCATTCACTGCCTGTCCACACCAGCACAACCACACACCTACATCAGCTTATATGCGGGCGACCTTGCAGTCATTACCCGACACCACAAACTCAAGACGGCAGTAGCACCCCTCACCCATTAACATTAGACATCAGTGAATTCCGCATACACTCCCGTGTCACACTCAACAACACTCCCATACACCACAATACCACACCACTATCCTCGAAGAATGTATAGCACAGGAATGACGTTCAAGCCTCACGCAAACTGCATCAGCACTAAATCCAAACCTAGACTAAACGGGATCCGGGCACTCATCACTACTTCTTACGTAAACGTTAAGGAATCTATCACAACTCTATTCAAGCAATGGGCTGTACAAAAAAAAAACATCCATCTGCTTGAGTAAACCAAGGTCTTCCTTCTCAAACGTCATTTCGATATAATGGGGAACACAATTATTTTACCAGTGTCTGTACCCGGCCCATCCCTGCCACCACCTACTGAACTAACCGCAAACCTATAAGGATAAACACAATACACCGGCAACACACTCAGACATCCATTACACCACCATTCCCTAACCTGCGTACAGCACATCTATGCTGAGACAGATACACACAATTTACAGTTCCTGCACTGGCTTATCAAAGAGCCAACACGGTCCTGCAGTCACCCACAAGAGGTGGACGTGGATTTTGGGTTGCCCAGGATTGACAGGAAGACTTCTCTTCCGATACGTGCCTTCGGTGTGGGGGCGCGCCCAACACGGTCGAGCACGTCATGATTTTCTGCCCGGCTAAATCAGGTCGGTGCGTGATCGATGAGCGCTCGCAAAACGGCACCAAATTTCTCAAGGGTGTAGAACTAATATAGTGGACTGCCCCGGTCCTAGCATTCCCAACATGGACATGTCTGTGGGTACCAGTGCTTTCGGGCTGTGCCCCTGCCGTGGCTTCTCCACCGCATGAAGAGCTAGAACTAAGCAAGATATTCCCTTCACGAGGGATTTACGCATTCAGAACGCAGAGAGTGGGTTGAATGAGACAGAAGTTAGTCTGGGGTAGTTTTCAGACATTACTTGTGTCATCTTTGAGGACGACGTGAGGCGAGAACCCAAGACAATGTTAGTATGTCCATGTGTTGAGAACTATTTAGCAAACGTTCACTTTAACATGGGGCTTATGAGTTTTAAAGTATGCCTGTTGATATGATTAATAAGCATTTGTTATCGTGTAGAAGATGTAAATAGCTTCTCAAACAAATCCTGTAAGTGCTATTATATTTCTAAAAAATAGCTGTTCATCCAGAATCCTTATTCTCTAATAATCTTCTTACGATCTCTGCCGTGGGAAATGACACAACAACATAATATCTCGCTAAGATTCCTGTTCATTTTTTACTCCTTTCTTTCTTCTTTCCCATCGCATGAATGTCAGTCCACTGCGACCATAATACATGCGGCTGAATAATATTTTTTCAATTGTTTTTCATAATTTCTGTGTAAAAGCGCTGCTATAATTGATTAAACGTGGCATGCGTCACTGAAATGATCCGTTCATGGCTCGTTCCACCCCTTTTCAAAGCTACGGATATCAAGAACCATGTCAAAGAAAAATCAGTGTGGGATACGTGAATAATATGTATCAGTTTCACAACACATACGATGTTATTCTCATGTGTACCCTCCCACCCTGTACCCACTGAAATAACCAGCGTCTATTACATTTCTTCTCCCCTCAGGCGACGTCAAACAGGTCTATCCAATATACTCTCCTGAACACCTTCTCCCGAGTACCAGGCTCTCGTAGGACGAGCAAGCTCCCTCTCCTAATGTTCTTTTTCGAGTCGACGGCCGGGCTGAGGATACGAATGCAAATCTTTCTAATACGGACTCGGAGTCGAATCTCCATGTTAAGCAGCTCACTCGACGGCCGGCATAACAATGTCGAGGCTCCTGTTCTCCTCCCGCAGATAGCGCAGGACAGGCGCTGGTGATGACGATGTCGTCGATACACTTGCCAATTGGGATAATAAGGCTATCAAAGCCCCGCTAGCCGGGATCACTTTTGATATAATGGAAATATAAGCAGCATTGAGAGACATTGAAAGATTAGGAGCGATTGGTCAAATGGTTATTGAGATTTCACTTCTGGAAGTTGACGGGTAATGACGTCGCGTACTTCTTGACGTTGATGGGTTTTGACGTCACAAACTTCTCGATGTTGACAAGTTATGATGCCACAAACTTCTTGAAATTGACGGGTTATGACGTCACAAACTTCTTGGCGTTGACGGGTTATGACGTCACAAACTTCTTGAAATTGACGGGTTATGTCGTCACAAACTTTTAAGCTGGCGGGTTGTGACTTCACAAACTTCAGGAGCTGATGTCTCGAAAAGTGTTTGTATACTCGCGTTCAAACCTTGACAGAAAAGAGTTTTCCGACATGACACCTGGGCTTCAGAGCTTCAAAAAGTGCTGGTCAGTGCACATCCTGATCTTTTCCACTGGCCTGGTGGCCAAGACAACACAATTCGCTCTTGAATAAAGAGGCATTTCAAGATTGTTAACCTGTTGCCCCTAACGATGTTTTCCTACATGTCATTACTTCATCGGTAGAAGCTAACCCTGCATGCACCACTGCACAAGCACTGCTGGATAAAATGCAATCTAAAGTTCGTCAAACAATTAAACTAGTGCAAGAGCCATCCATAAATATGCCTTCTAGCAACGATTAGGTATTCTGATTGAGAGACTGAGGATATGGACTGGAGTTGGCGTTTGGAGAAGCGTGAGTGTCTGAGCTGCCCCCTCATCATGGCGCTCTGTCGACGCATTTCTATGCAGAGGAGTTTGTTGCGGAGGCCAAGGATTCGGTTGCGGATGCAGAGGAGTTTGTTGCGGAGGCCAAAATTTTGATAGACCGAAGAGTTTGTTGCGGATGCAGAGGAGCTTGTTGCGGATGCAGAGTAGTTGGTTACGGATGCAGAGTAGTTTGTTGCGGATGCAGAGGAGTTTATTGCGGAGGACAAGGATTTGGTTGCGGAGGCCGAGGAATTCGGTTGCGGATTCAGAGGAGTTGGTTGCGGAGGTGAAACACGCAATGATCGATTTATCTTCCCTATGCACCGGTAATAATAATTACTACTGCGATTTTCGTTATTGTAACCTCTTCTTGTCACCATGCAGCTTGAGGAAGTGTTGATGACGATACAGTCCTCTCACATCACTTCATCATTACTATGCCTGCAACAGAAACAAAAATGCTATTTATGATAATATTCTTTTCATAAAATTTAGGTGGTTTCAATCTTGGTGCTTGTTCAGCATGTAGTTTATATAGAGTTAATTCTGGCGCTGTTGCTGCGGGTGATAACATATTTTTTAAAATTTACCGATGGACTTCATTTTGTGATAGTCTGTTTAGCAGTGCTTGAGTTCTTCATCAGTGCCCACAACGTCGTTCTAGCAGTGCTTGAGTTCTTCATCAGTGCCCACAACGTCTTTGTAGCACTGCTTGAGTTCTTCATCAGTGCCCACAACGTCTTTCTAGCAGTGCTTGAGTTCTTCATCAGTGCCCACAACGTCTTTCTAGCAGTGCTTGAGTTCTTCATCAGTGCCCACAACGTCTTTCTAGCAGTGCTTGAGT
>SDVV010015961.1:0-14381 GCA_016164225.1 Gammarus roeselii | reverse complement strand
TATATGTGTATCGTTGAAGATGAATGAGATCCATTGACGCTCTTTCACATTTTTTAGCTATTTGAATAGTTCAATAGTCGCATATGGAAATGGCATTTGAGTGGGCGAAGCCACAGCTATGGGCGGAGCCATCTGATAACTTTGAATGTGGGCGGGGCATCGAACATGACTACCGCATCCAGGCCGGAGTACATTCATTCTGGCGCCAGTCGTGTTAGTGAGAAGACCACCGTTCTTCGTGCTAACTCTCATACCTAAGAACACTCCTGTTCTTCAAACCCAAGAACCTACTTCATCGCCACCTCCAGTTAAACAAGTTGTGATAAAAGCTCCTCGTTTTTCTTGTCTATTCAAGGACCTAGGCAAAGGAGCAAATCGGCGAGGTTGTTGACATGCACAGCCTCCACGATGGCCCGGAAGAATAGTAAGTACTGTCCACCCACTGCTTACCAGTTTGCTGAATTCTGAAATAATAACCATCATAGAATAATGATGGCTAATGTCCTTGCTATTTGATACCCGTACATTTTACCTAATTTGTAGTAGAGTATGTCGACCGCTGTAACAAACCACCACATGATGGAAGTTCTTACATACTTAGAGATATAATATGGTGATTTAACCTATGAAATACAACGTAATAATTATCATGTATTCCTTTCAAGAATATAGAACTATCTATAAACGTATACGAGAGACTTTTCCGGTGTCATGAGTGTGCTTCCGTTTTTCTACTATGGGCGCTGTTTGAGGGCAATATATTACTTCTTATTCAATATGAGTCCAACTATTTGATTAGAGTAACATTTAATATTGAATGGTGATGTCTATATATTGTTATGATGAACGCACTATGTGGTCATATCCATGTTCTATAAATAAGGATTATCATTGTGTAATAATGACGGAAGATTTAAACACTAGTTCACCTACAGATTATATATTTACAGCTATTTTCCTTCTCACGCTGGGTGACAGCGTAGATAACATGATCAGAGCAGTGGCAGCACTCGGACGCTGTGATCATGTCAGAGCAGTGGCAGCACTCGGACGCTGTGATCATGATCAGAGCAGTGGCAGCACTCGGACGCTGTGATCATGATCAGAGCAGTGGCAGCACTCGGACGCTGTGATCATGATCATCAGAGCAGTGGCAGCACTCGGACGATTTAATCATGATCAGGGCAGTGGCAGTACTCGGATGATTTTAACATGATCAGAGCAGTGGCAGCAATCGGACGCTGTGATAATGATAAGAGCAGTGACAGCATTCGGACGCTGGGATCATGATCAGAGCCGTGGCAGCGTTCGAACGCTGTGATCATGATCAGAGCATTAACAGCACTCTGACGCTGTGATCACGATCAGAGCAGTGGCAGCACTCGGACGCTGTGATCACGATCAGAGCAGTGGCAGCACTCTGACGCTGTGATCACGATCAGAGCAGTGGCAGCACTCGGATGATTTAATCATGATCAGGGCAGTGGCAGCACTCGAACGATGTGATTCTTACAAAGATTGTGGTAATAGTAAGTCTGTTTAATACTCACATCGTTCGAGTACAGCTACTGCCCTGATCATGATCACAGCGTTCGAGTGCAGCTACTGCTCTGATCATGATCACAGCGTTCGAGTGCAGCTACTGCCCTGATCATGATCACAGCGTTTGAGTGCAGCCACTGCTCTGATCATGATCACAGCGTTTGAGTACAGCCACTGCCCTGATCATGATCACAGCGTTTGAGTGCAGCCACTGCCCTGATCATGATCACAACGTTCGAGTGCTGTCACTGCTCTGATCATGATCACTACGTTCGAGTGCAGTCACTGCTCTAATTTTGATCACAGCGTTCGGGTGCTGCCACTGCTCTGATCATGATCACAGCGTTTGAGTGCAGATACTGCTCTGATCATGATCACATCGTTCGAGTGCTGCCACTGCTCCGACCTTGATCACACAGTCCGAGAGCTGCAACTACTCTGATCATGATCACAGCGTCCGAGTGCAGGCACTGCCCTGATCATGATCACAGCGCCCGAGTGCTGCCACTGCTCCGACCTTGATCACTGAGTCCGAGTGCTGCCACTGCTCCGACCTTGATCACAGAGTCCGAGTGCTGCCACTGCTCCGACCTTGATCACCGAGTCCGAGTGCTGCAACTGCTCTGATCATGATCACAACGTTTGAGTACAGCTAATGCCCTGATCATGATCACATCGTTCGAGTGCTGCCACTACTCTGATAATGATCAAAGCGTTCGAGTGCGGCCACTTCTTTGTTCATGATTACAGTGTTCGATTTGTAAAATCTCCCCCTCACGGTCATGGACGGCGACACCCAGTGGCCGTCGTATTCGCAAGAGATGGGCGTCCTCCTGGGAAGCGTCCTCAGTGTCACTCTTTTTATCTTGAAAATCGACCAGCTATCCGACATTCTTCCCCGTGGCATAAGACTGCTTTCATCACTACGTGTGAACGACCTATAAGATAGCTACAGACACACTAGCTTTTTAAAAATTCAAAATCAAATTCAGAAGTGTCAAAATCAAGTCGGCAACCGGGCTTCCTTAAACAGATTCCGATTTTTGCCCTCTAAAACTAAAACCATGCATTTTCCCTTGTGCCCGGTTAACACATCACACGATCCGTAAGGCTGCCCAATTAACGCATCTCTAGTACACGAAGAATCGATGAAGTTCTTTGGTCTTGTTTGGGATCCTAAACTCACACGGCGACCCCACATTTCAGTCCTGGAGACCTGCTGCAAAAGGTCAACCAGACTTCTCATCTCGGTAACATCCTCGAGATTCATTGGCGATATGGAAATCGGTATGACGTTATTTAGAACGACAATACACCCACACATTAACTATGGAGCCGTTGTTTGAGGTTCAGCAGCCAAAACCACTCTCGAGACCCTCATGATCATCAGAGCAAACAACGCTATACGTATCACAACCGGTGCGTTCCTTTCCACTCTAATCCAATCCCTGAATGTGTAGGTTACCGAGCCTTCACTTCCTCAGCTCTGGCGAGACCAATTCACTGCAGTGCTCTCACCCACATCACCAACATTTCTTATAAATGGCTCTTTGCGGCCAAGAAGAATATATGCTCCCTCTTTTCCCTACGCGTGGACAACTTATTGATCTCGCTGAACATCAATCGCAAGGCAATAAACCTTAATTCTCCAACCGAATTCTTTAAATCAACTCACCAACGTGGATAATCAGCCCAGCGCTGGTCAACCTAGTTTTGCAAGTGTGCCGTAAAGCAACAACACTAACCATCACGTACTGCCGAGAATTCTCGAGACTACTTAAGAAACAATACTCAGACCACCGTCATTATATACTGATGGCTCCAAAACAGCGGACGGAGTGGGAGCTGTCGCCGTGTACGGAGAAAAATAGCTTTCAGTTACCCAACCACAAGAGGCCTCTGAATTAAGTGCAGAGTTGTACGCATTTGAATTAGCCATCTCCATTGCCAAAACTGACCCTCTCACTAAATATGTCGTTTATTCAGACAGTCTGAGTGCTCTCACCCAGCTGAAAACTCTGGACTGTGAGTACCCTGCTCTCCGTAAAATGCAACACGACCTATTCACAATGTCCGAGCCGGGTCAAGCTGTCTAATTCTGCTGGATGCCTGGACGCGGCTAATAAGAGGAAGCGAGCATGCAGATTCCCTCGTTAAAGTGACGTTTACCCATCACGAACAATTTACTACCATACATTACCAAGACTGATTCCTAATCATCAAATATTAAATAATATCGCGATGGAATGACTTGTGGAACAGATGGGACAAAAGATGCTTGCAGTTAAAACCTCGGCAGGAGAACGGGAAACAAAGTTTTAAAACAGAAGACACCAAGTGTTCGACGACCGCTTGTGCACGATACACACGTGGATAACTCACAACCACCTAATGGATGTAGACATGGGACCAGACGCGCCACCATGCCCCTGCGGCCACCAGGTGGCAATCAGTGTGAAACACTTACCTATGGATTGCAATGCCCTCGCAGCAGCCCGACGAGCCTTCTAAATCCCCAGTGCAACCTACAAAGCCTGTTCACTGACCTAACCTACCGAAAAAAGAAATCGCTTTCAGAAAACATACCGGACAATATGAAACTGTGTAAAACCATTCGCCTTCATAAACAAGCTGGCTTGCTTGTATATCACATTTGAAGTTCTTATTTGACCTCGCGCACGAAGGTGTGCGAACCGACCAGAATCGACGGTTGTTCGTGCCTTCGGGGGAGCGTGCGATAACTCGCGTTGTGGTCGTGGTGGAAATGAAAACCAAATCAAATCTGTCACGTGGCCTAGCTGGGCTCCTGCATGCCAGTCGATCATCGACTGTTGATTATCAGCCACTAGTCTGGCTGAGCTCCTGCATGCCAGTCGGTCAATGACAGTTGATTATCAGCCACTAGTCTGGCTGAGCTCCTGCATGCCAGTCGGTCATTGAATGTTGATTATCAGCCACTAGTCTAGCTTGGCTTCTGCTTGCCTCTCGATTAGTTCTCAGAGTCTTTTCTAATGAGTGTTAATTAGAAGGAGTTGACAAATGCCACTGTATCAAACGCATTTCGTGTCCTTCGTTCATATGTTCTAATTACTATGCATTGTTTGCAGGGAAAATGAACAACAGTTCTACGGCAGCCTGTGCTAAGAAGCTTGCGTCTGATGTTGGTAGAAGCAAGGAGATCGTCCCAACCCTTGCACTTCAGGACACGAAGGGATATGAGGAAAAGGCTTTGCCTCAGCTTAAGGAAACGAAAGAGTATAAAAATGAGCTCCCTTTTCGCAGAAGGACAGAAAGGGGTCTGAGAAGATCACTCCCTCCCAGCAGAAGGTCTCAAACGAATCTGCGAAAAAGGCGCTTTCGCAGCAGAAGAGCACTACGGGTTCTGGAAAGAATTCTTCACATCAGCAGAAGAACACGGAGGGGTCTGAAAAGAAGATCTCCCCTCAGTGCTTGAAGGACACAAAGGAGTCAAAGAAAAAGTCTCCCCTGCCGAGCGACAAGAAGTCTGCAACCAAGTATCCCTCAAAAATGCCAGCGGTTAATGAGGGTACGTTTGAGTAGCACTAACATTTCAATTGTAAAGTTTGATACCTACTATTTTCGTTCAGGAATGCCTCGAATGCTAATATTTTTTCCTGATATGAAGGCACTTGGACACGTTACTGAAAGCAGTTCGATTTTTTTATGTAAGGCTTATCAATGTTTTGACGAATAGATACCATGACGGTTCATGTGAACTAAACGTTAAACAGCTGATATAGGTGATAGTTTGATCTTGTTCAATGAATCGCATCAACTGATTGAGAATCTTAAACATCCTTCCTGAAATTTCAGTATTTTTTTTAAATCATAAAAACTCCTCCCTTTTATTCTGAACAGGAGAAAATCTGATCGAGTCTGCAGTGCACAGTCAAGAACAGGTCCAGGCATCCAGCGGAGGTTTTGCAGTGCACAGCCGTGAACAGGTTGAGTCATCCAGCGAAGGTCATGCAGAGCACCCCCGAGAGCAGGCTGAGTCATCCAGCGAAGGTCGTGCAGTGCACAGCCGTGAGCAGGCTGAGTCATCCAGGAAAGGTCATGATGTGCACAGCCGCGAGCAGGCTAAGTCATCCAGCAAAGGTCATGCAGTGTTCAGCCGTGAACATGCTGAGTCATCCAGCGAAGGTCCTGCAGTGCACAGCCGTGAACAGGCTGAGTCATCCAGCCTAGGTCATGCAGCGCACACCAGGGAAGTAAGTCACCTAACGACTTCGTTGCAGAAGCCAAGCAACGCTATCGGCTGAACTTTTCAATCGAATCAACAGCTTATCAGAAAGAGACATGACCTCATCAATATTAGTTCAAGAGAAGTTTTATGCAAAACAACCCTTGCAGAAGGTCCCAATTATCTCCCCTGAATTGACATCTACTGCTCCTTACTCCCCTCCTGAGGACGTCCGTGAACCTGTTTCAGAAGTCCCTTTGTCATCGGCTGTTGATGAGTGTGTCACCAGGACACTGAACACATTGCTTGAGCAAAGTCATTCGCTGGTCAAGGAGGTTGCAGGTCATAATTGTCTGGATCATGTATCGTCGGAAAAGTCAGTTGTTTCCAACAACAAGCCAGAACTGAGCACCCAAACCAGGATTGATGAAAAATCATACGACAGAGATTTTCTTCTGATGATTAGACAACTCCCCATAACACGTGTACCTTTTAAGACCTTGCCGTTTCTAAATTGTGTTCTTCAGAACAGTAACTATAACTATGAAATATCGGAGTCTGTTTTGAATGTTGATATGAATGAAAATACCACTCAAGAGATTTACGGGTTACCATCCATTGCACGTATTGCTAGTCTTCCTGGTCACAAAAATTTGACAAATAAAACAGATAATCGGACAAGCCGAAAAGTAATTGAAGCCAAGCCGACATCGAACGCGAACGTCCTCAAAACTACTAATAACGCATGGAAGCCCGTCAGCAAGTGCTGCACGAACGCCGATCAGAAGGTGATGATATTGCGGGCCATCACCTCTGTTTTGAATAAGATTTGTCCGGAAAATGTTGATAAACTGAAGGAAGCTTTTCGAGAAACCATCCTTTCAAACAACGATCATATGCCCGACATAATTAATGTAATACTTGATAAAGCAGTAATTGAAAAACATTTTTCAGCTGAGTATGCCGCATTATGTCAGTATGTTGTGGATGTCAACATAAATTTGCCTTCTCAGTTGCAAGGCTCAGTAGAAGCTAATTTTAAAACATCTCTTCTAGTCAAGTGTCAACGTGAGTTTGAGGATAAATTCAATGAGGGGGCAAACAGACAGAAAGGTTGTAAAACCCCGGAAACAGAAGCAATTTTTTCATTGCCACACAGTGACGAATTGGCTGATAAGCCACGAATCAAGCTATTCAAACTACAATCCGAGCTGAGAAATTGCACCGATGAGGCCCAGCGACGAGCACTAACTAAAGAGTTCGAGGAACTTGAAAGTAGCAGTTACAAGAAGTCAGTTGGTTTGATCAAGTTTGTCGCCGAACTTTTCCGGGTCAAATTGTTGACTAGGAAAATTGTCCTAAATCTTCATCTCATGTTAGTCGATGCCATCCACAATGCACTTTTTGCCGAAATGTTGTACACTTTGTTAATCACTCTCGGTAAAGACTTTTGGCTCATCCTCACAGAAGAGGATAAACAACCATTTCGTAAAATGCTGGATAAAATTCGGCAATACGTTAGCGTGACCAAAGAAAACAGAATCAAGTTTTTGCTCCAAAATGTTTTGGACTTGTTTGACTCAGGCTTTGTAACAAGCCATAAATCCCATCAAAAAGACGGCCCTACAACAAAAAAGGAAGTTCTTGAAAAGATGCATGCTGAGCAAATACAGTTTGGGCAGGAAGTGTTACCTCTATTCAAAAGCTCCCGTGATAAAGGCGAACATTACCGATCTGATAACCGAAAACTTTCAGGCCTTGAAAACACAGACCGAGACAGACAATGTGGAAAATTTGAATCCACGATGAATGAAAGTACTCTTCTGGAGATCAACCGGACACCATCCAATGCAAGTTATGGAAGTCTTCCTGATCCCAGAAACATAGAAAGCAAAGCAGCTATTCAAACAAACAGAAAAATTATAGAAGCTAGACATACATCTAACGTGTACGTCCTCAAAACCACGGATAATGCTTGGAAACCCATCAGTAAGTCAGGTAAGAATGCTTGTCAGAAGGTCATGATTTTGCGCACAATCACTTCGGTCTTGAATAAGATTTGTCCCGAAAATTATAACAAATTGAAAGATGGCTTTTGAGAAACTATTCTTTTGAACGAAGATCACATGCCAGACATAATTAATGTTATACTTGATAAGGCTGTTCTCGAAAAAACATTTTTCGGCAGAGTCTGCGGCACTCTGTCAGCATGTCGTTGAAGGGAGCGAAAAGTTGCCTTCTCAACAACAGAATTCAATTGCCCTTAATTTCAAAAAGTCTCTTCTAGTTAAATGTCAGCGCGAGTTTGAAAAAAAAATCAACGAAGAGGCAAACGAACGGAAAGATTTGACACACTCCCTCAAAAATATTGCGAGCTGTAAAAACTTAAACAGGAGAACAATATTTGAAAAGGAACACAGCGACAAATTCGTTGATGAATTACGAACTAAGCAAATGGAATTGCGATCATTACTACTGAACTGCAAGGATGAGGGTAAAGGAAGGAACTAAATGCACAGATCGAAGACCTTGAAAGCCTCAGTCGCCGGAAGTCAGTTGGTTTGATCAAATTTGTTGCAGAACTTTTCCGGGTCAAATTGTTGTCACACAAACATCTACAGCTTGTCAATGCCATCCACAAAACTCTTCTCGCTGAGATGTTATCCACATTTTTCCTCACTGTCGGTAAAGACCTTTGGCTCACTCTCGAAAAAGGCGAGAAACAACAATTTAGTAGAAGTGTGGATATAATAAGAAAATTCGTAGGAGTGACTAAAGATATCCGAATCAAGTTCTTGCTACAAGATGTTCTCGACTTGTTTGATGCCGGCTTTGTGGCTTCACTCAAATCTCAACAAATTGTTGGCCCAACCACGAAGAAAGAAGTTGTTAAAAGTATGGAAAATGAGCAAATTCGGTTTGAGCAAAAAGTATTGTCGGTGTCAAATAGCTCTTGTGTTACAAACGGAAATAATCAAGTTGATTACCGAAAAAATGCACCTCAGGAAAACTCAGACCGAAGAAGTCAGCAACGATTTAGTGATATTATAAAATCCGATGCGACTAGCCAGCGACCGATGACGCTTAAAAGTATCGGCATTAGGAATAACGGAATAGGCGATCAAACGATGACACTACGCCCCGGTTCGCAATTTTCTTCCTGGAGCAAAGGTTCGTCTGCAGGCGAACAAACGCATTTAAGTAACAACAGTTTCCGCTCTATGTGGAGCGGTGGTGCATCTGCTGGCTGTAACGAGGAAATGCGTAACTCCGGTTCTCAGAACTATGCACACGGTAACATAGGCGGTGGAGTGAGAGCTTCTGAAGGTAACGCCTACCAGAACAGAATCGGAACTGGTAATGCGGATATGAGAAACAACGGGCTCTTCAAACCGAATCAAAATTACAAGTTCAGAAGTCAACAACGAGAGCAAGTCGTAAACAGATGTTCTCCAGACCCGCATCTTACCCTTACCGGTGTTCCGAAGCCTCCAAAAATCAGAGCCAACCCATTCAGAAGTAGCAATACCGCGGGTAACTTGGCAGGACGACGTTCTCAAGAATACACTCAGGAAGCAATCCCTGAACAAGGTGAGTACATTTTATGTGTTGCTGTTCAAAGGGACTTGAATTGAATGTTTCCAACAATGTGATTGAGCTCGTGACTTGTGTTAGACATATATTCTTGATTCAAAGATTTATGTCATATTATTCCCATTCATCGTGTGTATGTTTATAGTTATTCAAAGTTTTAAATATAAGTTTCGTGAAAAGAGACTCTACTGATGTTGTTTATATCAATAAAAACTTTCAATGCTATTCATTTATAGTAAACAAAGCTAAGTGTATGATTGTTGAAGCCTTTGAGAACTCGAACAAATTTTCTAGAGTTAGTTCAATTTCGACAGCGTTGGTCATGACAGAGTGGGACGTACTCCAGACGACTCTCCTAGGCTTGGTAATCTCTTCGGTATGACTACCAATATTTATTTCAGTTACTGTATAAGGAGATGTACTACTAGGGTTAGATAATTTCTAACGGATTGTTTTACGAATCCGATGTCAGATGGATTGAACTTGCTCAATTCAATTGACCCTCAATGACCCTTTCCCTTTTAGGTTTTGGTGAGCTCAAAATTTAAAAAATAGAGTTCAATGATGTGTACTTTAACAGCTCGTTGAATATTTATTCAACATATTTTCAGCAATCTGCATGGGTATACTAATCAATGAACCTGGAAAGGGAATTATTATTCGACTCAAAAGATCAATGCTCTGCATATTAGCACCTCTGTGTTTTGTATCGTTTCCAGCCAATGAGACTATCACCAGCATTCGTCCTACGAACTACTCCTACCGTTCAGACAACAAGTCGTGCAGTGTTTCTTCTGCACCGCGAGCCAAATCGCCTCAGCGTAGCACCATACACCTGTCGACGGCGCCCGCCAGCGGCTTCAGTCACCCCTCGACGGGTGTGTCAACTTCTGCCCGCGGAGATGACCGCATCCCCAACGATGGGAACGACGAGAAGCGGAAAGAGCTCTGTAACACAATTTTCCTCGAAATGTATGACTCTAAGAATCTCAATGTGAGTCACCCTCTGTTTATGAAAACATCCAACTCGTCTGAATTTGTTTTTTTGTGTCACGTAAACAAAAAACGCAAATAAATTACTTACGAAATGATCTTACGCAAAAGTTCGATCCTCCAGATTCTGCCCTTAACCCGTATCCTCTTGAGTCATCGTGTACCAGTTTCCACTTATTTTGCTTGAATAAATCACCTACGTAGTCCCAAGATATCTCAACCATTTTGGGAGCCACGAAGTCAAGAAAAAGGTTGACACAAACCCCTCTTATTCTTAACTCAGCACAACGCAGGTGAAGCATTTTGTAAAGCGTCCTACCATTTAATAAATTGCTCCTTTGGTAGTGAACACCCCGAGATTTATTTGCATCCCATACACATTGAAGCTCCTTTATACTAATTTTTAGACACATTGAAGCTCCCTTACACCAATTTTCTTGGACATTGAAGCTCTTTTATACCAATTTTCGTACACATTGAAGCTCCTCTATACTAATTTTCATACACATTGAAGCTCCTTTATACCAATTTTCTTGGACATTGAAGCTCCTTTATACCAAATGTCATACACATTGAAGCTCCATTATTCCAATTTTCATACGCATTGAAGCTCCTTTATACCAATTTTCTTACACATTCAAGCTCCTTTACACCATATTTCATGCACATTGAAGCTCTTTATACCAATTTTCATACACACCGAAGCTACTTCATACCAATTTTCTTAAACATTGAAGCTCCTTTTACCAATTTTCTTAAACATTGAAGATCCTTTATAACAATTTTCATACACATTGAAGCTCCTTCATACAAATGTTCATTAAAACATCAACATGTTTCGAACAACACCTATATTATGTCTAGCTACACATCATATTATATCACAATTCATTTAGTTTCCTCTGTCTGCATCTCCCCTTTGTACTATATTTTTCCAAGATACCAACTAATTGCACTTTTCTTAACAGGAGGCAGTAGAAGAAATCAGAAAGAGGGTCGGGGTCTCCAAGATGGCTACCTTCTTGGGAGTCGCTCTGAAACATTGTACAGAGACCAAACCCGCAAATGGCGAGCTGGTCGGAGACCTGGTCGCCGAGCTATTCAACAGGAAGTTAGCCTCTGCAGAACATATCACAGAAATGTAAGTTTACGAAGGACCTTTTTTATGCATAGATGCAAGTTTTCCTGCCATGTGATCAGGAATATTTATTTACAATCTTACGGTCTTTTCTGCTAATCCGTCGAAGAAGAAGTTAACACATAAGAACTGTACCTTCGACGTGATTTTATTCACCCCTTATACTGCTTTGATCCTTAATTATAATGGATATCAATGCTTAAGGTCGCTATTCAAATGCACTTCATATACACTTATTAAATTCAACACAAAACAGACAACAACTGCATTTGACGATTCCTGCTCTGGGTAAGAGTTTCGTAATTCCTCGTCTCTCTCTTTATTTTTATAGGCTGATGCCAATTATTAAAGAGTTTGCAGACCTGAGCCTGGACATTCCACAGCTTGCTACATATTTGGCCCCGATATTCAGTAAGTTGTATATTTAACGAATAAAAGTTTTGATACTGACTGAAAGCAATAAGCGGAAGCGTCAGCGTTTCAACACAAGTAAACGTTACTGTTTTCTTGGAATTCTTGGTTTGGTCATCCTCATGACTATATCTAACTCTCGTTCTAGCCCCATAATCTAGCCCCATGCAGATACTGTTGCTTCCTAATGCAAATGATAATCCTAATATGAAACTCATCCATCACTCGACTAATCTGCATCTCATACTTTTTCTTAGCCCGCACATCAACCAGACTTGACGAAGGAACTTCTAACCACTGATTAGTCTTCCTAGTTTCGATCAGTTCGACAACCGATCGACTGTGGAAGCATCCATTGTAATTGTGCAGTTTCCAAAATTATGTCCCTATCATCAACCACACCACTGCGGCTAAAGTTCTTCTTGTAATTTTAAATTGTCTCCCCTTCTTTTCAATTAATGACACATTTGTTTGCGTCCTCAGGCAACCTGCTCCGAGTCGGCGCCTTCTCTCTGGCTGAAGTTTGGACGCAGGCCCAAAGCACCGACTACCAGAAACACAAGTTATTCCTCAGCGTTGTCAACTCCCTGGCTTCTCAGGACGTGAGTTTCTTTCTTGTTTAACTCGAATAACTGCCCAAGTCATCACAATAACATATTTCACTACGAAATCAGTCGGAAAAAAGTGTTTTTCTGTTATTCACCGATCATTCTATGCAATTGATTTTTGTTAGGACGATAGATATATTCGTTTTTAACGTTTTCGAATCATTTGTTTCATTTATACGATTTTTTGCCTCCACAGCGATTTGTTTCCATTTCTGAAACATTCTAATTGAGTCGCTCTTTTTTCCAGGCTGAACAGGCACGCATGATCTGGGAAGCCAATAACCTGACGTGGGACACCATCTTCACTGAGGAAGAAGGGCGGAGACCATTCGACGTGGAAGAACAACTGCAGCAATATGTGAGTTACGATAGATTCCATTCGAGACTAATCTCAGTCAAACGTGTATAAATAAAACAACATGATAACTTGATGTTTCATTGATAACTGATACTTGTTTCTGTGTAGCCTCTGTCTTGCTTAACGACCCTTGACATTCTGCAGCCACGTATCTAAGCTCTCACACAGATTTGAAGGAATGTCTGCGGTGTCCGAAGTGACAAACACTAGGCGGATGTGTTTAACTTGAATGAAATAGGGCTGCTGTCTCTGTCGTCTCTCTTATCGCATTGACTGTGTTTACCTTGAATGAAATGGGGATTCTGTCTGTCGTCCCTCTCATTGCATGGACTGTGTGTTTAACTTGAATGAAATGGGGGCTGCTGCCTGTCGTCCCTCTCATTGCAATGACTGTGTGTTTAACTTGAATTATACGGGGCTACTATCTCTGTCGTCCCCTATCATTGCTATGACTGTGTGTTTAACTTGAATGAAATGGAGGCGGCTGTCTGTCGTCTCTCTTATCGCATTGACTGTGTGTTTAACTTGAATGAAATGGGGATTCTGTGTGTCGTCCCTCTCATTGCATGGACTGTGTGTTTAACTTAAATGAAATGGGGGCTGCTGTCTGTCGTCCCTCTCATTGCCGTGACTCTGTGTTCAACTTCAAGGGTAGAATGTGTCGTTCACATTCGTTGTCATTGCATAACATCCGCCAGTATTTTGTACAATAACATTGTGTTATAAATGAAAATATCCATCTTGATATTTCCATCATTAGACGGATTCATTTAACCAGTTTCTTTTATGTTTTCAGAGTTTGTCTTACCTCCGTGCCTGTGACTGAAGCATGGAGAATTCGCATTAGCAACATATATCAGGTAAGTGAACTAATCACTGCAGTGAGGATAAGTTCCTTGATACGTTGTACAGGTACAGGGGCAGTTACCGATACAGACACTTGGCCGAACTCCTAAGAAAGGAGCGCGGGAGACGGCAAGGTGCACCTCACACGCCTCTCATACGCTCACACTCACACAACTTAGAGATGTAAAAGGCGCAAATACTTATGATATTTCCCCATGACATATTTTCCTCTTCACAACTTACGATGCCTATTAATTCTCTTACCATTTACACAACCCTCCATGCAAACAAATTGCAGTACAGTCAACCAACTTCCAGTCTCGATGAATGATTCGACATCATTCGCTGACAGTTACTGAAAAATGAATTAATATTTCTTCGTAGCTGATTACTTCAGTCATCAGGAAGGGGTTTCATATAAAGTATCATTGCACGCAAAATCCTTGTGTGAGTTGCTTCTATAGTCCTAATAGTCATTGGGAGGTTAAATTATGCAGCTTCTTATTGGCATATTATCTTATCATAATTCACATCTCTCACCTGCCACTTTAACCACGATTCGTTATTCAATTATTTTATTTTATTTTTTCAGAGGCCGCAATCGCGATCGAAGATGTTTTGGAATGTTCCTCAAAATAAAATAAATAACATATCTATGATTTTTTATTCATCGCATTAATTCAATCC
>SDVV010015960.1:0-14381 GCA_016164225.1 Gammarus roeselii | reverse complement strand
AGATTGTGATGAAACTTTTTTAAATGTTGTAGTTTTTACTGAAAATAAAACCTTTCAAAAGTGTATAACAAATAACTCTGATATGTACTGCAGTGTGATGCTTGGAGCCGGATGTGTGGTGGCTGGAGGAACGGGTGTTTATTTGAGGGGAGACTTATTGAGGTGTCGTTATAGAAGGGATAGCAAGATGTACGATGTCAAGGTGGTTGACCTCCTTGAAGGGAGAGGGAAGGTTCACTGCGTTGGGTGGGGAAAGAGTCGTGAGGAGTGGGTGGAGCTTGACTCCAGTTGCATTGAGGAGGCCTCTGGCAAGAGTATTAGGCCCCATAGTTGTTTAGGAGAAGTGGACCTGTGTGAAACACTTTGAAACACTGAAACACTTTATTACAACTTTATTACAATTTTTTCATAACAAATGAACATCAACCAAGCAGAATATAAACATGATAACATGTTTAGTAAGATTTCAAACAAATTGTATACACAAATGGAATGTGGCCCTGGACAAGCATAAATGCTTCAAGGGCAACCTACATAGACCTAAACCTAACCTAACAATTAGCTACCTAACTTAAGTGGTATGTCTAAAATTCTAGGAAAGTATCGAAAAACACAATAATATTGAAGAAAAAAACTAAAGATAACATTGTTCACAGTGAATTTGATACAAAAAAACTCAGACAACTGTATTAATGTGAAACAAAATGTTGTTTGAGTTTGGATTTAAAAGTAAATAATGAAATTGAAGATTTGATTATATTTGGACTGGAATTCCACAATTTGACACCTTTATAAACAATGTAGAATTGCACTCGGGCGTTACTAAAACTTGTTATATTGAATGACTCTTGATTTCTTGTTGAGCGCAAATGTACATCAGACTAGTGCTGTAAATGTTTCAGGAGATGCCTATCATTGTCATGATGAACAGTTTTATACATATAGACAAGTATTTGGAAGCTGTAGAGATCCTCAATTTTAAGAATATTCATTAATTTGAAATAACTACTTGTGTGTCCTGTATAAGGGAGGTTATTTATGGCTCTACATGCTTTTTTTTGCATGACTACCATTTTACCAGTTACATTTTATTGCTTGCAAACCAAGCTTCAATTCCATAGAAGAAATAGAGTTGGACTTGAGAAAAATGAATTATTCTGAGAACTTCACTTCACTAATATTAGCATTTCCCATTCTAACAAGGGAATATCAATGATACATTTTAGTTGTGTCAAGCCAATTATTTACAGATATTAATTCATTATTTACTTTAATTGCTATGTCCATAACAGGTTTTGAAAATGAGGCCAAGAAGGTACCATCATTGACAAATAGGATGTATTCAAATAGATTTGAGGAATTTGGAAGATCATTTATAAAGATAAGAAACAATAGTGGCCCTAAGATTGTGCCTCGAGGGACCCCATGACTAATATTGAGAAGATTTGATTTACAGCAATTTATTACATTGTATTGTCTATCGAAGAGGTATGATCAAAACCAATCCAATGCTAGTCCTTGTACTCCATAGAAGCCTAACTTGGATAGTAAAATATTATGATTAGCGCCATCAAATGCCTTCCAAAAGGCTGAAAACATACAACTTGATCTGAATCTAAATTTTGATACAAAAAATTCATTAGGTCTAATATTGCTTGCACTGTTGATTTTTTGCTCCAAAACCTATATTAACCACTATAAAGAATGTCTCATTGCCCTAAATAATTATGCAGTTGTTTGTACACAATTTTTTCTAATATTTTACTTGACATTGGCAATATTGAAATAGGTCTATAACTACTCTTACCTTTGTCTCTTACTTTTGCAGCCCCCTCCAGCAGGACCACATCAAGTGGGGAGCAGCAGAGCCGGGGGAGGCCAGCACAGCCATGCGCGCCAGTATGCCGCTGAGAACAGCAATGTTAACACAAGTATAGGAACTGGAATTAGTGCGCACTATTGGCTATCACATGAACCATCCGCACAAATGACAAACACACAAAAAAAAAAATCCGGAACAGCACACTGTACAACAAAGAAGCAACACATCAGGACAGACACAAACACACACCCACACACACACACACCCACACACAAACACGCACCACAACCCACCACTCCAGCGCCATAGCACAAGTTTTGGGAATTGGGATGACTGGCAATTTTAGGAGACTGAAGAAACATACCAGATTCAAATGATCTATTTATTATTGATGCTAAAACAGAAGACACACCAAGTTTATATCACACTTCTTGTTCCTAAGAGACATAATAGAATTCCCTACATCTTGTGGTGTTATAGCTTTAAGAAAGAATAAATTAGGGTAATCACCTCATATGTAATGTTATGGATTCAAAGGGCTATTGTTACAAGTTTCAGCAATTGATTTACCAATAGCTATCAACAAAAAACTCATTCAATATGTTGGCAATATCAACATTGTTTTTGTATCTAATGTCATTTTGCACAATAGTTTTGATAGCATCTTTCTTTTTATTTGTGCCTGATGGGTGAGAATTTTATTCATTAGATTCCAGGTTGCTTTTGTGTTATCTTCAAAGTTGTTAAATTTATCGTTGAAAAATTGTTTTTTAGTTATATAGCTACTCTTATTTTATTTGTAATATAGCTAATTACTAAACATTTTGAACCCTCATTTGGGGTATAGCTATATTTTGAATGTTTAATATATAATATGCTTCTCTTTCCTTGATATTTGAAGAAATAGCAGATGTGATTCATAGTTTCTGCTCAGATTTCAAGCATTAAGTTTTGTTTTTGATAGGACAGCAATTATTGTAAGTTGAGTATAGTATATATATCAGGAAAGTCTTTAATGACATCGCCAGGATTTCTATTAGCTATCCTTATTGTGTTGAAAATTATGATTACTCAAGTTAAATTGCATTGCTTTCAAAGACTCCTTGTTAATATTGGGGTACTTTAGGGATTCATTTCAAGATTTCCAAAATAGGGCTTATTATTAAAGCACTTCTTTTTTATCAAAAAGACAGGCAGGTGATCAGAAATATCTGACAGTATTATTCCAGAGAGGAACTCATGAGGGGAGAAGTTGTGAATATGTTGTCAATTACTGTACATGTAGCTGAATTTGTAGATATTCAAGTAGGCATAGTAATCAATGGAATAAGGGATAAAGTATTCAAACAGTTAGTAAAATATAATGTTCTGGTATCATTGTCAGATTTGAGAAGATTGAAGTTAAAATAACCACACAAAATAACTTCGTTTTTGTTGATATTGCCAGTTTCATAACAAAATCTTGAAGAGTCTGTAAAACTATTATAATTGGCCTAAGGTCCTTGATCCTCAAGGAATGAAATGACAGGTAGTTTCCAAAGGTATAGAGAGATTTAGTTGACTCTGCCAGCCAATTTTCAGTGAAGCAAATCATGTCAAATTTATGCTTCAATGCCTGAAAAGAGTATGTACACTGTCAAAATTAGAACCGAGAGATCTTATATTTAAACGAATTACTGCTAAATCTTTGTTAGATTTATTTTTATTTTATTAAATGTTTCTATGTCATAAGATTACTTTGATCGTCATGATTTAGTTGAGGATATATTTCATTAAAATAATTTAGGTGTGCATCAATCTGTGGAAATAGCTTATTTTCTTAATTATTCATAAATTTACAGTGGATGGAAAAGGTATTGTTTAATTACCTAACAACTAATAAACTAAAAGGGTAATTCACACCGCTAGCAAGGTGTTATGTCAGCAATGAGGAACAACTTCTGTTCCCCACAATCTATGCAAGACAACATTTTGCAGTGTTACATCATTGTTGATAAGTAGCTAGCTATATGAAAAAAAAATCAGTAGATAGAATTGACAAATGATACAGACTAGAAAAGTATTTTTCTATGAAGACTAGTATTCAAACATTGGGTGAGCAGAGCTGCTGTGAATTATGGCTTTGTCTACAAAAGAGCCAGAAGTGTGACAGTTCATCTAGAGCTTGACGGTTGTTGACAGTGAACTTGCAGTATTGTTGACTGCTGTGACCTGCAGAACCAATCATGGGTAGCCACACACAAACACTACCCTCCTGAAACCAACAGTTTCCCAAAACATTGGGATATTTCTTCTTGGCCCAAAAAAGCATGTACATGATGGTGTTGCAAGTTGGCGTCAGAGATTCGTTCACAAAAAATTATCAGGCTTCTTCTCTTTACGAGTAGACATAATCTTACTCTTGACGTTGTGTTGACAGTTTAAAGACAACACTACGTTTGTCAGGGTGTGGAGATGGCAATACTTCCTGCAAAAGCTTGGTGGGGTCAGTGATCCAGGTCCTCGAGGAGTTCAGCAGGGGAGACTTTTGGAGTCTGTGCAGGCAGAGTCTGTGTTGGCGGTGGACCAGGGAAATTGAGGGTCTGGGTGGAGTGGACTTTGGTGAGAGGCTCAGAGCTTTTCAGTGGTTTTTGGTGAGGGGGAGGTTGTTGCCTTTAGATCTGGTGAAGTGTTGGAAGGGATTTTCACTGCTCGTTGGATTTGGGGTTGTCTGCTCTGTTTGAGCAAGCTCCAGATATTGGCGCACATGGTCAATCTTTCAAGCTGGTGGTTCCTTGCTGTTGGACCAACTATAAATGCAGATTTTCTTATTCCTGCTGTGTTCAGGTCTGGAACAGTCTGTCTTCTGATGTGGTGCAGTGCAATTCCCTCTGGCTTCAAGAGGGCCTTGGCTGAGAAGTTGGGGGGGGGGGCTTTGTATGAGTTTTGCTAGACATAGCAGATTTGATTTTGTGATTTTCTTACTCTGTTATACAGTTGTGTGCAATTGTTGACTCTTCAGTGCTTTTTTTCGACGTATTAGGCGCAATCTGACTAAGGTCCCTGCTGAAGTTTTGATGCAGTGTTATTCTTTAGATTGCTGGCCTACTAAGGTATACTGCCTTCCATGCCCTCATGCCCTGTTGGCAGGGCTGTGGGGGGCTGCAAAGGTGAGAAGATCCCATGACCTCAATTCACAGGACTGCAGGCCTTTGACTGTGGTGTGCATTGCCCATTGAAGTGCTGCATTTAAATTGCTGACACAGATGCCATGAGTTTGGATGACATCTGTGTCCGAGACCTAATAGCAATGTAGACAGCAAATTGACTGGTGGATTTATCCATTTGTTTATTATTTTTGCCAGTATCATCAACCGGGGTGATTCATCGCGGTCGACCACATAGGGTGACTCCCCGCACCCCCTTTTTGGGCACCAAATCGTCGTTAATGTCACTATTTGACTATGGGATGTGCAAGTGCAGGTCTTTGTCAGTATCAGCTACTTGTAGAAATTTGATACCTGCACCAAATTTAGGAAAAATTGCCAAAGTGAAGAAGTATTTTTTAAGTCCCTGATAATTTTGGTTTGGAAAAATTGATGTTCCCCAAACATTGATGCTGTGGCTAGAGTTTTGATTGGATTGGGGTCAAATTTGGTGGTGAGAGGAGAGAAATGTAAACTTTTGTAGGTATATACAAATATACAACCGTGGGGAATCACCCCAGGTGAAAAAACGATCGGGGGTGATCCCCAACACCCATTTTGTTGATGAATATCTTTGTTTTTCTAAAGTGAAAAGTAATTAAGTACAATTCCTCACACATATAATGACATCTCAAAGTAAATTAACCAAAATAATGATACCACAGCTAATTTCAAAATGCATAACTAATTTTATTATGACCCGATGTTTAAAACACATGGTGACAAGTCTAAGCCTAAGTGTTAATTTATGTATTACACCCAGGAACAATTTTTTATCGTATATTCCTATCAAGATAACAATACTTTACCTAGCATGCCTTGGATTCATGTTCATGCAATTAGGTTGCTATTTAATTTCAGGAATACATTTTTTACTTGTTCTATCGTATTGTTGAAAAGATAGTTTTTTCATAATATTCGCTCATTTACTGATACTTTAGGGTCATAATAAGATCATGATGTGGAGAAATGACTCCCAGTAAAGTGAGTTTGCAATTATTGTATAAAAACTTTGGTTCTGGCAGTGAATTCAGGAAAAAAAATCCCTTCAACAGTCAAGTATGACTGCATCAAAAGACAAGCATCAAAAAGACCTGTCAGACGTAATATTTTACATAAAATTTTATTTCAAGCGACTGATATAGGTACATTAATACAGGCATGCTGTTTCTATTGGTACTCTCAAACTTTCAATTTGCGTTCCAATTATTGATATATGGGGGGTGGCTGGGAATCACCCCGTTTGGTGCGGAAAATCACCCCCAATTTGGGGCCATAGCTTGCCGCATGTGTTTTTGTGATTTTTTTTTTTTCGGTTGATGATAGAATGTTGAAACTCATGGTGCGTCACGGTCATGATAGTAGCTATAGCTTCCTACCGTAAATAGGGCGTTTCTTGGCCACATACTTTTTGAGTTGTTTTAAAGTATGCGGAAAAGGCGAGGTCACCCTGGTCGATGCTAGCTACGTTGTTTGTTCACAATGTAAACTTTCTGTTGGAAGAAAAGTAACTGTACAAGCTCAACCAACTTATCTTTATGCCTTTTCAGATGACACCATCATATATAAACTTTGAAGGGAAAATAATTACCACAATTTAGTAGTTTTTAAAGAAACAATGGATATATTATGGAGACAACTAAGCCTCTACCAGAAATCTGGAATATTGCTTTCCCCATTGAGGAAGATAATAAAAGTTCCATGATGTTTGTCTCAGGTGTGCATGGTTGTACTGCTAAGGATTCTGCTCCAAAACATAAGGATGGATCAACATGTCACAATCAATCTGATAATACTGAAGTTGACCATTTTCATTCATTGGAAGAGAAAGATAGATCGATTACTGAGCTCACTAATAGTGATTGTTGCTCAGCCAGAGCTGATGCACCAAATATTAAAACAATCAATGTGCCAGACGGCAACATAATTTCAGTCCTAAATTTATCTGATTCATCTAATAAACAGCCTAAAACAATGAATTTAGACAATATGTTTAGTGTAAAGGCTGCAGAATATTTCTGTGATGGTCAAACTGGTCAATCATTTTTTTCCATTAAACCAGGGGTGAATAATAACACTCGTATATCAGAAGAAGGAGCATTAGAAATTATTTCGCCGTTCCATCTGCAAGATGAGTATTCTTGTTCAACGCCCAAAACTAAATATTCTTATTCTAACCCATCTTCAAAGTATGCTGTCAGCCCTGAAACATCATGGGGTGTTGGAGGTGTTAATACAAGAGATGCATGCAGGGTGGCTCCTGATGGTGGTGAGAAGCAGGCAAATGATGATCAGGTGGACCCTGGACAAGTGCAGGTGATACTAAATCAGGAACAATCCTCAACCAACTTCAACGAGTCAATTGAGGCTAATGCTATTGCTCTGTCCACCAGACTCATGATGCAGAAAACATCATCAAGTTCCAGCAGTGACTTCATTGATAAACTTTCCTTAATTGATGTTGAAAAGTATGGCCTTGACTCGCTAATTAGTATACCATCTCTTGGGCTACCTAATGCAGTTCAGGCTCTAGAAAGGTTGGACATTTTTCCAATAGGTAAAACAAAAGTGAACTGTTCTTCAGATTTGAAAAGTAATTTGCATGAAAGCAGGGATGATGGTGTTAGAAATATTGATAAAGATGGGGACATAGTTCTTGATATTAAGGGTACTTATTGTTATAGTAAGAACTTGGAAAAGAATGAAAAAGAAAATGACTCCCCTTCAACTAAAAAATCCCATATTCCCAAGCTTGTTCGAAGGTCTGCAAACAAATCTGCTCAGTCTTCTGTATTCCAGAAAACTCCCACAATAAATCAATTTTCAAATGCATCACCAAATGATAGGTCTCTCAGCAAACCTATTTCTCAAAGTAGAATCTCCAGCCCAGATCATCTCTCCTCCAATATGTTTTCTTCAAGTTCAGTGCCATTGCTGTCATCAGCATCAATAAAGAATGTTAACCAAAGGAGTGGCACAGAAATTAATAATAATTTGGGTCGACGATGCCAGAGTGCGCTCACCCTGTACAGTGGAATGCATACCAACCATTGTGATGAGAAAGGGAAAATTGATAAGGCAGGTGGTCAACTCAACCGTTCAAGTAGTGTCAGTATGTGTAGTCTACCTTCTAGTCAAAAACGGGCTAATTACACTCATGTTCAAAGTAAAGTTAAGCAATACATCCACAACATCAAGGCAAACCAAACTCAACGAGCCTCTCTATCCAGATCAGACACCAATTCGTCCTGCAAAACACCAACATCATCAGGGCCGGGCAACAGCATATATCTTCTCAGTGAAGACCTCCTTAGCGAGAAGAATAGTGCGCTGCCAGATGAGTTACAGGCTCTTGTGCATCAGTTGGAGGGAGCAAGTGGAAACCCTCAGCTTTTGCGCACACTCTTCCGAGTGCTAATGAGTGAGCGTCAAACCCGTAGTGAGCATGAGCACATGCTTGCTGCAATGCAACTCAGCTATGACAATTTGCTTGCGGCACACGCACGTTCGCAGAATCTAATTGACGAACTTCGTCTACAGGTGACCTCAAACAATGACGCTTCTTGCAAGAGAGTTTATCATCCAGGGTTTTCTTCTGTTAATACCTCTCGAGCATCTTCCCCTCTTCATCGACAGCGTCGGCACTCAGTTACGTTAGGAGGGCACAGAACATCATCTAGAGGGAGTGGGCGTCTTGAAGAGCTGTCACTTTCACAGCCTAACCTTATCAAGGAAACCACGCGCCATGTCACAGAGACTAACCTTGGCATCTCTCTTGATGAAACTGGTTCCTTGTACCTTTTCCCAAGGCCCTATGAAAGCAATAGCTCTATTGCTCTGTTGAGAACAGATGAATCAGTCCAATCTGGTCCAAACCAAACAAATGAGAGTGAAGTATCTTCTACTTTGCCAAGATCTCAAAATATCAATCATTCCAAATATTCAGAAAATTTCAGTGATCTACCTCAAACCTATTCAAAACATACCTCACCAATCTTTGAATCTACACTTCCTTTAAATGCGTCGTCCTCACCAGTTTCTGGTATCTTGACTCCAACTAATGAGAAAGTCCAATACATTGAATTGAGGAACAGAATATCCCATGAGCAAACTACAGCTTTGCAGATTTCATCTGTACAACTAGGGAGTCCTTCAATACACAAAACAAACAATTTCATTCAACATGCATTATCCTACAAGGGTTCAGCAATCCCCACAAGCTCTGCAATATCTACCTTTGGTGACGGCACCTCATGGGGCACCTTGCGTGCTAAGTTGAAGGACTTTGCAGCTCTTTTGTCCTGTGGGGCCCTCACAAAGCAGGAGACAGATGATGTGTGGGCAGAAATTGTGACAACAGTAAGTCTTTAATTTATTATGTAACTACAGCTTATGATGAACTTTTTATCAAACTGTGATGTTCATGATACTCTGATGTTTATGATATAAATCTCTTATCAGTTTCATGTAAACTGCTAGTTAGGTATTGCTTCAATAAATTTATTTGCAAAAATTTCTATTTGCACTCTAGCTGTGTTGCTACCTATTGTTTGTAATATTTAAGGTTTTGTTGCACAAATGAAACATAATGCAATAGCAAATTCAATTTTACTATGAAGTAGCCATAGCTCTATTTAGGAAGGGTGTTTATGGCTTCAGTAGATAGTCTACTGCTACATTCAACTGGGGTGTTGATGGCTTAGGTAAATTGTCAACTGCTATATTGAAGAGGGGTCTTTATGGCTTGAGTAGATTAGTAGTCTATTGCTATAGGCCATCTAAGAGGGATGTCTATAGCTTGGGTAGATTGTCTACTACTATATTCAATAGGGTTGTTGATGACTTGAGTAGATAGTCAACTGATTATCTAAGAGGGGAGTCTATAGCTTGAGTAGATAGTCTACTGCTATATTCAAAATAGGTATCGATATGGCTTGGGATTTTACATCATTTGCATTTTGTATCCATGTAGCTCAGGTATTAATTTTACTCCTTGTTAATTGATCACATGCAAGGGCTAAGAATTGTGTATGTTAGTGTATAGGGATGAGTGTATCAATTTTTTTGCCAGTTGCAACCCACACCCCTGCTGGAAGAAAATGCTATAGTCTAGATATGATTATTTGAATCCTTGTTTAACAACTTATAGTTGAATGTGTTATATGTTTGACTTCATTTTTCTGCATTTTTTTTACTGCACAAAAAAAACACCAAAACAAGAGCAGCTTACAGTACAGATATGATTATTTGAATCCTGATATGCTTTTGCAGCCAATGTTGTGACTTTGCTGAACTAAGTATGAAAATAATATAGGTAATTGAATTGTTTATTAAATTAATTAGCTTCATTTTTCAATTATCACTCTAATCAATAACCAGCTGTTTGTTGATGATTACTTTCTTTGCATTGATGTAAGCAACCTGGGAAGTAAGAAAATTGTCATTAATTGTTCTATTCTGTAACTGTGTTCTCTTGTGTTGCAGTATACTCACCTGATCAAGGAAGTTGGTGGTTGTGAAGCTGCGTCGATAGGGGCCGCCATGCAACTTCTGGCAACAAGGTTTGGCTTGATCCTTCTTTTGGTCAAACCTGAGAGGTCATCAGTCAGTGGGACCAAGACCCAGCAGGTCCCCGGCACTTGTTTGACGTCTAAAGCGAAGATGATTGATAAAAAAGACACAAATCTTCTACAAACAGCCCAGGAGAGGAGATTGGATAATGGAATACTCGATTCAAAGTGTTCTGATAGTATCCACATTAAAGACATTGGGGAGGTGTCAGATTTCTCTTGTTTGGAACCTGATAAAGACAAATCGATCAATCAAATAGTAGTTGAAAAAGATGTTCAAACTTCAGCATTTGATAGTTCAGTTCTTCAATGTAATATGTCTGCTGTCACTGCTTTCGATTCCAAGAATAAAGAATCCAAAGAAACCGATCAAACTGTTGAGGGAACTGTTGCAGCTGTACCAAATTGTTTTAGTAGTATTTCTGCACATGATGTCAGTGATAATGAACGTGTCTCTCAGTCTGTCCAAGTGCCTGAGCTAGACTCCATTTACACTGGTAATGAAGATACTTCTAGTTTATCAGCTGAAGATTATTCCAAGTATATAACTGTTTTGAAAAGGCTACACTGGAAACTAAGCAGACAAGAAAATGCTTCAAAATCCAAAAATGAAGTTCCAGCAAAACCCAATGCTGACTATTTTTCAAAAATTCGATTGCTGAATGAACGCATAGAACAGCTTTGCACTGAAAAAAATGAGTGTAATTCAAGGTCAAGTTCAAAACTCAAGTCTTCTGCCCTACCTGAGGCAGATGGCTCTAAAACTGGACCATCAAGTATACAGAGGCTTGAAGGAAACAGTGACATGAACAACCGCGAAGAACGCTACAAAGGTTACTGCAACAGCAGCAGGCAGAATACTGCAAACAGTAACCTACTGACACGAGAAGTATTTACCTCCAATGACCACCTAAGCCCAGTCTCAGCTCAGAAGAAGGTCAGTATCTGCTTCAACATGTGTGTCATAGGGAGGTGCACTAATCGATACTCTTGATAAAAAGCTATTTTTCTGTAATGAGTAAGAGCCATATAGTTTTGCATTGCGTTTCTGCTTTTTATTCAAATGAATACTGGAGAGAAAACATTACAGAGACATTTTTACAAGAGAATCTTGATAATATTGGTTGAACATAGTTTTCGACCGCTTTAGATCTGTGTCATGTAACCTTACTTGGGAATCTCGAAATGTTTAAGTTCCTCAACTGTCCTAGATTTTTTAGGATAAATAAACTTTTGACTGCTTGGCGGCGCGTGGCGTCTTGCGCCTGTTGGTCTTAATGCCTTCCAGGTAGCGAGTGGCGCGCTCAGCCTTCTGCCGGCTGAACCCCCAACCCCATCCTTTCCTATATAAGCGAGGGTTGGGCTACCCCATCATTCATGAGGGCTAGCGAAGTTGCTTTCCGTGAGGAGACGTTGGTGCCTAGTTGAGATAGCAGGGGGAGGTGGAGGCCCCATGTGGCTCTTACTCATTACAGAGAAATAGCTTTTAATCGAGAGTATCAAGGTAACAAAAGTTATATCCTCTTTCACTCGTAAGAGCCATGTGGTTTTGTATAGAAAATACCATCATGTAGCGCAAGCTGGCCAATGCCAGAAGGTCACAGAAGTTGGATGGATCGGCTGCATCTTGAACTGGGTGTTCCCAAAGAAGCGTTTGCCGTGCAAGGGAATGATAACACATTGATGGTAATGACTGTACTGATTGGCGAATACCAGAATTGTCGACAACAGCAAAAAGCTAGATCCTAGCGGCCAACTAATATGCTAGCCCTGAACTTGAGGACCCAACTAATATTTACGTATGGGCAAGTCAAATAAAGCGTTGTTGCAACGGCAATGAACACACATGCTTGACGCGGCCAAGAACAATTTGCGGGCCGTGAGCATGAGCAACCATAGAGTAGTTACGTAATCAGTACATTTTGCCCTCCAGAGAGTGTGGGTTAACCGTCCAGTAGGTAATAAATTTTGAATATATCAGCACCAACAATGTGTACAATAGCTAGCTCCTATGGTAACAGAGTTGTACTGCAAGTAGGATAAGGAAATATATATTTCATAATTCGTAACCTGAAAGTTTTGCGTGGAGTTTCGCCGCACGCAATGGTAAGATAATGAAGTACGCACTCTATGCTATGTAGAGAAGGTGCTGGCCTCAGCATATGCAGTATCCAAAACGTATGAGGCGAGAAAAACTATCTGCCTGGTTCCCAAGGAGACGCAAGGTTAGTTAGATTTCTCTACTGTGAAGAGGTATTTGTGCACGAATACGTGTGGCAACCACCAAAATGCCTTGGATGTGATGTCTTGAAGCGGGACTCAACGCGTTCAAACGAGAGACGAGGCATACTTGCGGACATCGTGAGCTTTAGTGAAGGCATGCAGTGTGGCCTTATTGATAAGCAAGCAGATGTAGTGCCCCACCGATGGCGCCCTGAGAGACTTGCCAGAAGTAGGATAGATGAACAAAAACTCATTGCGTGATGGACATTGTGCTATGCAGGCTTTGAGTGTGGTCATAAGGCCGAACCATGAGGCGATAGAGATGAGCGGTGGCGTGTGGGCGAGGGTTTGGTTGTTGTACAGGAACTTGTCAGCAGTCAGGATGAGCGCGCATGGAGGATTCGTGGCGAAATGGAGTCCCGTGCGTCACATGGCGGCAATTTCAGAGACCCTGTTGCCTGCTGCGAGCGCGATTAAAAACAGAGTCTTCTGAAAGAGCGCTAAAAACTGACGTCGTCAGAGTATTGAAACGAGGAGAGGCGAGAATGTCGAGCACAGTTGTGGCGAATTCTCATGAAACTGGGCCCTAGCCAGTTCTTGAAAGATCGCCCCGCGGGTCGTGACGCCACAGCCATGTAAGAGGGGCAAGTGAAGTGCATTCCTGTAGACCTGAACCGTACAAGGGTTGAGCCGCTTCTGCTTGCCGGCGTAGTGCAGGAACGTCAAAGGGTGGACTGGTTGATGAACCGCTCCTGCGTAGCGCGTAGCCACGTTTGGAAACAAGTCCAGACGCTTTGGCATTAGCGTTGTGTTGACTACCAGTGCGTGTTAACTAGGGTGTCCGCCAGCGAGCTAATGAATTTGACAGTGAGCACCGATTTTACAATTGAATGCGAGATAACGCGAGAAGGGTCGTGATGTTAGAGGAACCTCCCTGCCTTTGATGCGCTGGGACACGTCGAGGGCAAGCGAGAGTTCGTTGATAGACGCGACGACCGTGGGCCACCACAGTGCGTTGGGGTGGTCGGGGACCACGAGGACGCCGCTGTAGCGGTACGTCTCGAGTTTGCGAAGCACTTGGGGGATCAGGTTGGTATGGAGGAGAAAAGGTATATTTCCTTCCTCTGATTCCAGTTGGGGTGGATGGATGATTATTCATTTTATAGATCATTAACACTTTTTCTCTGCCCTTTTTTCATTGTGATAAATTTTGCATTCGTTATTTTTATTATATGCATCTAGGTTGGTTGAGACAAGGTGACCCAGGGAGAGGAGGTACTCGTGGGATCCGCGGGACTCGGGGACCCGGGGTTTCGGGAACCCGGGGGACTTGGGAGACCATGTGGATTTGGGGTGGTCCACTTGGATCTTTCTGGGGCCCTTTGGGACACCCTTGAGACCCTTTGGGAGCCTTTTGAGAAACTGGATTCCTATTGAGGCCCCTCTGAATCCTGGAACCTCTGCTCCCCCCTCGCAGCGATTAGGGGTGGATGGATGATTATTCGTTTTATAGATCATTAACACTTTATTTTAGTATTTTATTATTTCTTCTTGCTTGGGCTCTATTATATTTCTCTGCCC
>SDVV010015959.1:0-14381 GCA_016164225.1 Gammarus roeselii | reverse complement strand
GGGGAGAGAATCTCATTGCTCTCAAGAAACTCAACCAGACCAGAAACAATAATCTTTTCCAAACTCTTGCAGCACACAGAGGTCAGACTGACAGGGCGGTAGTTCAGAGGATCGTACCTCGACTTACCCTTGAACAGGGGGATCACAATTGACTCCAGCCACAGATCCGGAAGAACTCCACAATGTAATGACCTCTGAAATAGAATTAACAAAGGCCCCGACAGTGCACCCGCACAACTTTTCAGAAGCTTTGGATGTAAGCCATCGGGCCCCGTTGCCCACGAAGCGTCTAGAGCCAACAACACGCTAAGCACCTGAGCATGAGTGACAACTGGATCAGGCATCCCTCCATGAAAGACCTGATTGGGAGCTGGATTAGGAGGAGCATCAACAACAAAAACAGAAGCAAACGCATCAGCAAAAGTTTCACTCATGACCTGGGGGGCAGTCAACACACCCACCACCAGCAGCGTGAAGAGGACCAACGGACCAATGACCCTTCTTTTTATTGCCGATGTACAAGTGAAAGAGCTTTGGACACTCGCAAAATCAATCCATGAGATGCTCCTCATACTGAGCACGACTCTGGATAGCAATGGTTCTATACTGATGGTTCAATGCGTTAAATACGCCCATTGCCAGTACAGAATGAGGATCCTCTCTACCGAAGGAAGCTCTCACGCGCTTGAAGTCCCGCCAAGCAAGAGATCTCTCTCGCATCAACTGCCGAGGTGGATGAACAGACCACGGCACAGACTGGGCTCCACTGTGAACTGGAACATATACATCAACCAACCCCATCATCTCAAGATTTCATGTGCGCATTAAATATTTCTTATTGATGTTTGTGTGCGCTGCCCGCCGAATTGTGCTAACTGGTCTGGCTGTTCCATCAATGGTGCGTCTAACTTGTTGACCAAACATGTGTGACGTCAGTGTTTGTTTTCATGTGAAGTGTATGTGCCACAATGCAAGAATGTTGAACTATTGTTTTAACCATTCCGGGTGTAATTTAATAGTGCAGCTTAGCTATTTGTTGTATTCATACTGAAGTCTAAACTCTGATACACATTCATCTTGACTGATATTACGCGTTGTATTGTAAATTGCCCATTTTTTATTCTCCCGCCAAAATATGAGTTATTGGTTATTGTTTGTTTCTCTGACAGCTGTTGATCCAGAGTCTCCAATCAAAGAAATTACTAGTTCATCAATGATGTTGTGCATTGGTTTGAAATCTCAGTGTCAGCTTGAATTGATATGCTAGGGATGAAATTGTGTGCATAAAATTGTAGCACACCAAATAGTTTGAAGATTTGTTTACGAGCAATATACTGTCTTCTCGTGCAAGATTTGGGAATAGTGTCTTCACGTGCGCTTCATCTCAAGATTTCACGTGCGCATCAAATATTTCTTATCAATGTTTGCATGCGCTGCCTGCTAAATTGTGCAAAGTGGCAGGACACTGCTCAGAACTTCTTCCGGATCTGAGCACCCCTATTTCAGGCACCAAAGCGTTGGAAATGTCACTATTTGACTGAGACTTGAAAAAGCAGGTTTTAGTTAGTATCAGCTACTTGTAGAAATTCAATATGTGGACAGAATCCATAAAATAGCTGAAGTGAAGATGTGTTTTTCAGGTCCCTGTGAAAATTTAAGTTGGTAAAATAGAGGTTCTGCAAACCTTGATGCTCTGGCTAGAGTTTCCTTTGGATTAGAGCCAAATTTGGTGGTGATCTCACCTTTCACCTTTGTATCTCACCTTTGCAGCCCCCCACAGCCCTGCCAACAGAGCAAGCAGGCATGGGAGGCAGTACACCTCAACGCGCCAGCAATCAAAAAGAACAGCACGGTTCAAGCACTGCAGCAGAACGCTGGATGGAATGCCCTCAATAGGTCCAAAGAAAACAAAACAACGAAGACAGTCAACAGCTGTCAGCAACACAAACAGTCACAAAATCACATCAAATTGAGTCTAGCCAAACTCATACAACACCGCCCCCAATTCCTCCGCCAGGGCCCTCTTGAAACCGCAAAGTAAATCACACAGCACCACATCAGCGGGCAGTCGGTTCCAAATCTGCACACAGCAAGAATTAAAGAATCGGCGCTTATAGGCAGTCTGACCGCAAGGAACCACCAGCGTGAAAGAATGCCCATGTGTGCCAACATCCAGAGCTCTCTCAAACAGAGCAGACAAACCTGAATCCACAGAACTATGAAAAATCTTCCAACACTTCACAAGATCAGAACTCAACTATATACCTCCCCCTCACAGAAAACAACTGCATTGCTTTGAGCTGCTCACCATAGTCCACTCCACCCAGCCCATCAATCTCCCTGGTCCACTTCCTCTGCACAGACTCCAACAGTCTCAGATCCCCCAAATATCCCACATTCCACACACATCAAAGAGACCATGAAAACAGAAATTCCATTGACAGTGGAGCGGAGCAGACTGGTCGCCAGAGGGGAAGCCTTTCTTACAACTCCTCACGTGGAGATGGAACTGCAGCCTTGAGTCAACAAGCAATCCCAAGCCCCTGAAAGAAATCGACAAGCTCAAGTACCACACCATTCGAATAATAAGCAGTTCTAACATCAATCTGCTCCAATTCAAGACAGCCCCTGTAAAAATGCATGAAGACACTTGTTAATGTTCAACAAGATATTCTATGACAACGACACAGACTGCACCAAATTCAGATCCTCTGCAAGGAAGACACACCCAGGCAAACTGCTTGTACATCGCGGAGGAAACTCAAATAAAGTTTGAAGTTGTCAGCAAAGGCCTTCCACTTACAAACCACACCTGCTGCAACATGATTGACATATAGCAGGAACAAGAGCGGACCCAGCACCGAACCCTGGGGCACACCACTTGTCACCTCCTGGAAGTCACTGACAACTCTCCCCAGAAAAACACACATTTGCCTCCCTATCAGAAAATTATGAATCCAATCTAACAGTCCATCCGGAATACCCACACATCTCAGTTTGTTCAACAAAACCGAATGACTGACCACATCAATTACTTTGGAGAAATCCATAAAGACCACATCAACAACCATTCCTTCATCCACCTGATCAGCATCCTCACCATATGTAAGCAAAAGTTGGTCTTCAGTGCTCCTTCCCACCCTGAAACTAAATTGACCCTCGACAAAATGCCAGAATCTTCCAGAAAAGTCACCAACTGGGACACAATAACCCGCTCAAAGACCTTACAGCAAACAGAAGTAAGACTCACAGGTGGGTAATTGAACCAGACTTGAATATAGGAACTACATGAGATTCCTTCCAGGCCTCCAGTAAAACTCCCAGGTTCAATGATTTTGCAAAAATCAGACAAGGGCTATGACAGCTGCCAAGAACATGACTTGAAAACCCCAGGGTGAATGCCATCAGATCCCGGGGCAGAAGAGGAGTCTAAACCACCCAGAACCTGGGTAACTGACTTGTCTAGTCACACAAATCCCATTAAATTTTCCAGGAAAAAAATGATGTGGTGAAGGGCCTGCAGGATCAGCATTCACAAAAACAGACAAAAAAGAGTCAACAAACAGCTAAAAAGTCTACAAACAGTGATACTCAAGAATATGTTGTAGTTTGTTGTGTAAGTGGATTTTGAAAATAAATGCTCACTTTTGTAGATATATACAAATGTACAACCGTGGGGAATCACCTTGGGTGAAGAAACTATTGAGGGTAATTCCCCACACCTATTTTGTTGATAAATATCTCAATTTTTCTGCAATGAAAAGAAATTAAATGTAAACCTTCACACATAATGACTTTTAGAAGTAAATGACTCTAAATAATGACACTACAGCTCATTTCAAAATGAGTAACTAGTTTGGATATGACCCAATGTTAATAACACATGGTGAGGAGTCGGGCGTAAGTGTTAGCTTCTGTTTGACACCCAAGAAACAATTTTTTTTCTCATTATATTCCATAGCAAGATAGCAATACCTTACCTAGCATCCCTTGTTTTCATGTTAATACAATTAGTTTGCTATAGAATTGAAAAAATGCCTCTTACATTTTATATTTTAGAGTAACAAGCTGCTTTGAATGAATGAACAATTTTTGAATTAAAACAGGAAAGTTTCCTAATATTTGAACATGAAACCTCACAGAAATAATCATAGCAGAATAATGCAACAAGAAATCACACTAATGAAGAACCACCTACAAGTTGCTACACAGCACTCGCCTTGTAGTCAGGTGTACTGCATGCTGCCAACAAGTGGTCAGTCCTGTTTTGGTCCTACAGTTAAATGATGATTGCAACTTCAGCTCCAGGCAATAATTCAACTGGTGATGCAATGGCAAAATTAGTGGTCAGGCTAAGCTCTGCTTCTTCTGTGAAAATAGAAACACATGATTAAGGGAAAGTTTTGATGGAAGTCCCACTACATTGTAAATATATTTTGGTTGATGATTGAATGTGGAAACTTACCGTGCTTCATGGTCTTAAGGGTAGCTATACACACCATACATACAAAAGATTCCTATTGCTAAGTGCTAGGCATTTGGTGTGACTATAATTTTTGAGTTATATCCAGGTGAACCTAATGAAACTTATCTACATCTATAGAAGTTTATTACAATTTAATGGATTTTGCTGAAGATCCATATAACTATACTATTTCAAAATTTGAGATACATGGGCAAGAAAGTATCATAAAAAAAACAGGTTTCGTTGCAGCAGAAATAAAACACAAAAACAGAAAAATACAAATTGAAAGCATATAAATTAGAGATAGGGGCAACTGCAATTAGAATAAAGTTAGCAGGAAAATGGTAACTAATACTTAAGCTGAGGCTCTATTGCATGAAGCTAGCTGGAGGCTCTACTAAGGAATGGAAAACAAGTAAAATTTACTAAATAAATCCAGGAGAGATGCAGAACATTTGAATTCTGCAACCACGTTATCCCACGTTTCATAGTAAGGCCTACATTGTCTCTGGCAAGAAATTTGCTTGTTGAATACTTCAAATTTAATTGTTGGCAATGAGTAAATAGCATCAACTGGGCTGACTCATCCCATTTTTGGCATACTTTGAAATAACTCCAAAAGTCTGCAGCTGAGAAACTTTGTATATACTCTGTGTATAGCTACTATTATGACCATGAAGCACCCTGGGTTTCAACTTTCTATATTCAACTAATATTGTCATATACGAAAAAATTGTGCCGCAAGCCAAGGCACCAAACAGGGTGATTCCTCACACTCTCTTTTAATCTCAATAATTGAAACAAATTGAAAGTTTGAGGGTACCAATAGAAAGAGCATGCCTATATTAGTATATATCAGTTGCTTAAATTAAAGTGTTATGTAAAATATTACGTCAGTTTTTTTGATGCCGACCTTGGAGGTCTTTTTCAGAGAGCCCCTGATGTGAGAACACGAGGACATCTCTATAAGCTTTTGATTCAGACTTAATACCGACACCAAGAGAAGGTTCTTTGGGGTCAATGTGTTCAGTTGTGGATCAGCCTTCCTAAATTTTGTGGTGGAATCAGATTCTCTTGCTGCATTCAAGGGGTTACTGGCAGAGTTTCTGGGAGATGTTCTGTTTCAGTTTGTTTGGCTTTGGGGTGGGTTCTTGTCTCTATACCTGTGTCAAAAAAGCTGATCTCAATATTAAACTGGCGTGCATTGCTGTGCTGGCCTCTCCTGGCTCTGTTGCTCCGCACCGGTTTGCAGCGCTGCTGGAGGAGGCTGCAAAGGTAAGAGCTGCTTGCCTTTTGCTGCAGTCATACATGATTGTCAAAGGATTTTTATTTCTGATTTCACTGTGGAAAAAAGTTTTTTCTGCTATTGCAAATTAACTTTACTGGAAGTCATTTCTCTACATCCTGAACAAATTATGACTCTAAAGTATCTGTAAATGAGCAAATATTTGGAAAAAACTATTTTATGATACAATAAAACGAGTAGAAAATTTAAATATTTGTTTGATTCTATAGCAAACTAATTGCATTAACATGAATACAAGGCATGCTAGGTAAGGTATCGTTATCTTGATATGAAAATATGATGAAAAAATAAATGTTCCTGGGTGTTGAACGTAAGTCAACATGTAGGCCTAGACCTGTCACCATTTGTTATAAACATGGGGTCATTAAAAATTTGTTATGCATTTTGAAATTAGCTGTGGTGTCATTATTTAGGGTCATTTACTTCCAGATGTCTCCATATGTGTGAAGAATCCCATTTAATTACTTTCCTTTAAAAAACAAAAAAAGATATTCATTAACAAAATAGGTGTGGGGAAGCATCCCCGTTTTTTTTTTTTTACCTGTGATTCCCCGTGTTATTATATTTGTATGTATATACAGGAATTTACATTTATTTCCAAAAAACATCCTACCCAACCAACTATGACATATTCCAAGTATCACCACCAAATTTGGTTTAAATCCAATTAAAACTCTAGCCACAGTGTTGCAGCGTTAGTTTCTATGTCGGTGGTTGCTCTAATACCACTTTAAGATTGCGGTACTCTCTCCACTTCTGCTCGAGATTTTGCCCACTATAAATAAAAAGTTGACTATGATAGGGAAGTGATAATTTGGCAAGAATTTAACTTTATTATAAATAACATGTATAAATCCTGATTTGTTATAAAGCTCAAATCCCTCCATAAAACGAGCAACCCCCGAGTTGCTGCTCTACGCTGGTATAACCAGAAAAGGACCGTAGGTGCACGTATACGCTCCCACAAAGGCTGTTACAAAAGAAATCTTATAAATAATAGGCATATGCTCAATGAGGAATAATATAACAAAACACTGCAAAACAAACCAGAAATGAGCTTTAAAAAATGCAAATCAAGAAAACCACAAGCATCATGCATATCGGTATTGGGAAGACCTGATCTATAAAGTTTGTCTACAATTGTAATACATTTCCAGGGTGATGAAAGCAAGGAGAGTGGTGAAGTGAGCAAGTGCGATGCTCTGGTGTCCTGCGTTGGGGCTGACCAAGAGGTTATCTACAGCAAGTCCACTGCCACGCAGACCTGGCTACTGGGCTATGAACTCACAGATACAGTCATGGTCCTCACTGAGAAGGAAGTATACTTCCTGGCCAGCAAGAAGAAGGTGAGTCTGCATTCAAAATTTAAGGTCTGCTTCTCCACAATCCTTTCATTCTTGTTGACAGGCTGTTCCAATTCTTATTAACCACTGTTGGTAAAATGCAATGCAGGAATGTCCATAAGTAACATATCTTATTTATTGATTTTTTGTATCTTTTTACAGAGGAAAGGGACTTATCTAGCTCATTGCTCGATTCCATATACAACGGCTCTTTGGGCATTGTTGGGAATTTGCTTATGAAAATAGTTGGCTGCCTTCTATGGAGAGAAAATTGCATAAATACATCAAACTGTCACTGAAAATTATGTAATTTGCCTTTTAGCTATTTATCTTGTGTGTATTTTGTTGTGATCCAAAGTAGCTGGCTACCTATGCAAGATCTGTTCTTTCTATAGTGTTATTCCCTTGTAGCTAATTTTTCATCATACTATGATGTTACAGTTGCTGTCAATTCAAATTTTTGCTTACTAGAACAAACTCCTTCAATTTGCTGTTTTTGTAGTAGTGCACTACTGCCTCTCAAAATGAAATGGCCTTCATTCTGTACTCTAATCATGAATGATGGTGGTAATTCAAGTTTCCTCTTGATAAGGAATAATTATTTTTTGATGAAGAAGACATCTGACTAACTGGCTCTAATTGAAGTTATTTAGCCTATTAGTTACTTGAGCAAACAATGTATAGCTATATGCAGATTTACACAGGGTAGCTAACTTGTTTGTATTTGATTTCCAGATAGAGATCCTTGAAAGTGTGAACAAGGGTTCTAAGGATGAGAAGGCCCCTGTGGTCAACCTGCTGGTGAGGGACAAAGCAGACAAAGATGCTGGTAATATAAAAAAATTGGTCGAGGCTATAAAGAAAAGTCGGAAGGGCAAGACTGTGGGTGTCTATGCCAAGGACAAATTCACGTCAGACCTCGTGGACGCGTGGCGTAAGGCTATCAAAGATTTTGAACAGGTAAGTTGATTTGCTACAAGATGAGAATATTTTTGGAAAGCTGATTAATATGCTCCCAGATGAGCTTAAGTGGTGTTTTGTAGCTTACCAGATTCTGTGCCTGAGTTTTTCTGGTCGGCTCTGGATACAAGTAGGGTTGCAATTGATAAGTGATTTTTATCATCCCATTGTAGCTGGTGTTCCTATTTTTGCTTACATTTTCATCTTTATGACATCTTTCTCTTAGAAACATCACCTTGGCATGGTGTCTCACATCCTTACTCTGATCGTTTTTTTCCCCATAAGATAAGAGATTGGCTTCTGTCATCCTTCCTTGTCTGACAAGTACTGACCTTCTTTGTCTGCAGGTGGACATCAGTGGTTGGATGGGGATCATCATGAGCACCCGTGAAGAGTCCGAACTGAATGTAGTAAAGAGAGCGTCGGCTGCCACTGTTGATGTCTTTAACAAGTATCTAAAAGAACAAATAATGGACATTATTGACAGGTATATATGTAATGTCTGCTGGTTGTGTGGTGGCACCATGGTCGGCATTAGTAGGCCATTTGTTCATTTTGTTTGCTTGTATGGCTTGTTGTTGAGTTACCTATGTACCTAGCTGTATGCAATTCTTCTACACTGATCAGGTCAAACTAAACAGAAAGAGGTTAATTGCTGGATTTTTTTTATGTACCTTCTAGCTGGCAAATATCACTTGAGGTGTATTTGTATGCAGAAAAAGTTTTTTTTGTTGGAACTAATGATTGCACAATGTGCAATAACAAGATATATACCCTCTTGTTAGGTCACCCACTCCTTACCACATGCATTAATCTTTTATTGGACTCCCGCAATGGGCTCCATTACCCACTTGGCCTCCATCACTGGGTGATGGAGCCCACTTTCTTACTGTCTGACAATATACTGGATATGGTTTTCACATCTGAGAAGGATCGTGTTGGTGGGGTGTTTATGCTGCCGCCGCCGCTGCCTAGATGTCTGCATTCTCCCGTCGTCTTTGAGTATATCTTCAGCGGAGAGGAGCCGGAGCGCAGGGTTGAGGGGGAGAAGTGGCTTTGGCACAAGGGAAAATATGCCACAATTTCAGAGGTTTTGTCTCAGATTGACTGGGGTTTAAAAATCTGCTACTCTTTGCTGTCAGAAGATTTTTTTGGTTTCTGCAGTTGAAGTTGATGTCCCCATTGAGAAGTTCATACCTCTCACGCCTGTTTGTTCTGGCCCTCCATGGGCTGTCAGGGCTCCCGCCGCCCTTGTCCGAGAGAGATCGGAGGCATGGCATGCCTACAAGCGGGTCAGGAGAGCGGCGGGCCGCAATTCCGCGAGTGCTCTTGACAGACGAGGCATGTATGTTGAACTGAATTGGACCTACAGAAATTTTTCCAGCGAGTGCGGAAAGAAGTACGAGTCCAATTTACTAAATAGGCCTGATAACCATAAGCTGTTCCATGCTTATGTTAGGAAATGAAAGATTGGTTGCCCAGCTGTTTGCCCCTCTTCTTGCCAAGTGGTGAATAATTCAGGATCCGAGTGCAATGTGCAAAATCTTAGCAGCTTATTTTTCTCAAGTTTTTGTAGGTATAGCTCTTACCCACCCAGTCCTTTCCCAGTCTTTTGATGGAAGTTGTTGGATGTTGACTTTTTTAGAATTGGGGGTCAAGAGTGTCCTTTTGACTAATGATCACTGTTCCAGTAGCCATGGACCCAGATGGCCTCCACCCGCATCTGCTGCAAGTCTGTGCAGATGAACTCACTGCCTCTTCGTTTGATTGTTCAACAATCAATGAAGACAGGAATTGACCCTGAAATTGTGAGCAAATTGCTCATTGTTCCAATATTCTAAGCTTAATCTCACACTGATCCTCTCGATTACAGACCTGTGAGTTTGACATCTGTTAGCGGCAAGTCAATGGAAAGAATGGTCGTATATTGGTTGACTGAGTACCTTGAAAGCCACTATATCTTGTCATTCCATCAGTATGGTTTTCGAAGTAACCGTAGCACCAGGGACCAGTTGCTGTGGCCGCCTACGAGGGAGTCTACTCGAATCAGGCGGGCCAACTAAATAAAGATGCCTTGCCTGCAGTGGCGGTGTCTCGGGCTCCGGCCCAGCGAATGTCCCTCAACCCACCCTGTTTTATGTCTTCGACGATGGCGATTGCGTCGCGTGCGCCGTCTTTGCGGTGTTGACGTGGACGCAGCCTGTGCGCTGCCAGGGCCTCAGGCCCACCGAGACTTTCAAGACACTTGAGCTACCACATATACACTTTTTTCATGGACGAGTGAACAATCACCATCTCACTCCTACGAAACATCCCTCTCCCATGCTAAAATTGATAATGTTCTGGTGTCCACGACTACAACTATCCCACAGGGCTGGCCGTTTGTCGACTGCCACACAACCCACAAAGTCAATTCAGCTAGCAGCAATTACCCCGCCACTAAGCCGGTCACCCCTTTCTCTCCTCCCAACTCCCCCTGTCTCAACACTCGCGTGTCGGTGGGTATCTGGGATTTCGAACGGTGCGCTGGCGTTGTTCCCACCGCGCAGGTGGAAACTGGGGCTAAGCAACAACAACAATCAGTTGCTGTTGACATACAATGGTGTTGGAAGCCGTGTTGATGAAGGACATGTTGTGGATGTCATGATGCTCGACTTTTCTGAAGCATTTGATGTGGTTAGTCATGGTGTGCTTCTGTCGAAGCTAGAGTCCTTGGGTGTGCTTGCAACTCACTGTTGGCCTGGATCTCTGAATTTCTCTCTGGCAGAGTGATAAGTGTTTGTGTGAGTATTAGTGTGAGCAGCCCAGTTGAACTGACAAATGGTGATGCTCAGTGCTCTGTCCTTGGACTGCTACTGTTCTACATAAATCACATCTCAAATGGTCTTGTCACTCCTGTACTATGTATGTCTAATGCATTTTCAGATGATTATAAATTGTTCTTGGGATACTCACGTAAGAAGTCAGAGCCTGCCATCCATGAGGTAAAGTCACTCCTAAGTGGTTTGGATACAGTTGACTTAGTTGCACGGTCCTGGAATCTTGGATTGAATACAGACAAGTGTGTTGTGTTGTGCTGGGCTTTAATAGAGGTCGCATTGATTTTTGTGCTCTAGTCCTAGTTAACCAGTACTTCCTGCAAGGTGGAACATAGAAGTTTGTTATCACACATGAAGACTTAGGGTCAGCGTGGACAAGTCAGATTCCACCATCATATCCGTGTGGTGGCTGCAATGGCTGGTGGGTTGGCGAACTGCTTGTCGAGGTCAACTGTTCGTAGGTCCCCGGAGTTTATGCTGCCTTATATGTTGCACATATTTACCCACTCATGGAGTATGAATCTTGCATCTGGAACACTGGATCCTGTGGGAACTGCAGACTGCTTGAGTGTATTCAGAGGTGATGGACCAGAAACATTGATAGACTCTGATATGGACTATGGTAGTCGTTTGAAGACATTAAATAGATTGTCTGATATGGACTATGGTAATCGTTTGAGGAGATTGGATTTGTTTTCGGCCAAGGGTTGCATTCTGAGAAGACCTGATAAAATACTGGGAAATTTTGCACGGCTCTTCCGAGGATTTGATGAATATGTTTTCCTTGGCTCCAAGAGTTTGTACTAGGGGCCATTTGCTGAAGTTTGTGTTCCCTCCTAGTTTTTCTGATGCCCGCATTGGGTGCTTCAGTATGAGACGAGTTGCTGTGTGGAGTGGTTTGCCTGCTGACATAGTGCAGTTGACTGATGCCACTCGCTATAAGCAAGCCCTTGCTGATCAGTTGTATGACAAATTTTTAGATTTTGACTAGCCTGATAGTTTAATTTGGGTGTAGAAATGTACGTACGCACATAGCTATGTGTGTATGTGTATATTTGCAATATGAGGATGGATCGTGTGAAGCAAGCGTTAAGAACGAGAAACTTGAATGTGGAAGTAGCGAGAGTGTGCAATGAACAGGCGTAAGTGAAGAATGGTTGTAAATGGTTTATTTTTGACCTGCTTTGATGTGCTTTCCTACCCTTTTCATCACGTTGTCGGAATGGTCTTGGGTAGGGTGGCCCGGCCATCATGATGCGGCGGTTGGTAAACCAGTGAAAGCGGTCGGGCCCTGCTGTCGACAACAGATTGGACCACACTCATGACTCAGAGTGTGTTGCGGGGTTACCTGCCGGACCCCTCAGCATAATGGGCTAAGTTGTGTGAGCGTATGAGGGTGTGAGGGGCGCCTTGCCGTTGGCCACTCCTCTTTCTGGGGAATTTGGCCTAATGTCTGTATCTGTATCCATATGTATATATATATATATATGTGTGTGTGTGTATATATAGCGCTGGTCTCTAAAAACACATGCAAAAGGTGGATACAAAACACTCCATTGCCAGGAAACTGAGAATTTTGTTGAAATGAAGAAATTTACACAATTTCTTTGTTCAGCAGCATTCACCACAAAAATGCATTCCATCCAGACTTTTTTTCTTTCAAAAATTCGGCAGTTTTTAAGAATTTTGGAGCATTGTTTGTCTATTTTCAAGGCAACACAAAGCCTTCTTCATAACCTTCTCCACATTTCTTGTTTTAATTGATATTAGGCCAGTCATTGAATGGGTTTCAGTTCAGTTTATGCATGTCTAATTAGTTCCCTTCCCCCCCTCATCCTGAAAACTTCAAAAAAATTAAGTTACATTCCCCACCATCCTACATTTTCTCTTGATATACTTTTTTGATCACACTGATGGTTTACCGAAAATTTCGAAAATAGTAGAATGTTTCCTGAAAAAAACATTGGGTTTTTGAAAATACGATGGGTATAAATAAAAACCCATTGTTTGAAAAATGTAGTGGCGGCCAAGAAAAAACATAGGGTGAAGAAAATAAAATGCTCAATTGCTTCCAGCCTGCAGAGTATGATCATAAAATCAGTGATATAGATTTGGAACTGCTTGATAAGTAGCTAGCTAGCAAAAAAGAAAATATCCTAGGTTCACTGCAAATGCAAGTTTTTTTTAGGTACCATGTTTTTTTTAAGAACAGCAGGTTTTATTTAAAGTTTGATCTACAAAAAAACTTTGAACTAGAGATAGAAAAAAATATGACACGACAGTTGAGAAGAATCCTCAATCAAAAGAAAATGTACATTTTGGAAGTTAGAATTATTGAAGACGGGGCAGACCAAAATTCGAAAAATTGTTCTTCTTTTAGAGACAGATACAGACACTAGGCCGCATCCCCGAGAAAGGGGGGTGGCCGACGGCAAGGCGCACCTCACACCCTCATATGCTCACACTCACACAACTTAGCCCTCTTGTGCTAAAGGGTCCGGCCGGTAACCCCGCAACATACACTCCGGGTCACGAGTGCAGTCCGAGGATTCGTTGTCAGCAGCGGGGCCTGACAGTTTTCACTAGTTAACCTCCGCCGCGTCATAATGGCCGGGCCCCCCCACACCCACGACCATCCCGACAACAGAATGCCAAGGGAGGGAAAGCACATCAGAGCAGCGTCAAAATCAACCATTCACAATCATTCTCCACTCACGCCTGTTCATTGCACGCTCTCTCGCTATTTCCACATTCATGTCTCTCCTTCCCAACGCCTGCCTCACGCTATCCATCCACACAAACTTCGGCCTACCTCTGGGCCTGCGACCACGCGCCTCCGCATTCCGCATTCATTACTCTTTTCACCAATCTCCCTTCGTCCATCCTCTTCATGTGCCCGAACTATCTCAGAACACGCGTATCCACTCACATTGTTCTCAAACTTCTTCACCATCCCTGTTCTGATTCGAACCACGTCGTTGGTGATCCGGTTTCTCAGCATTACTCCAGCCATGCTCCTCAAACTTTCCATCTCGAAAACATTCAACCTTCTTCTCTCCTCTGCTCTCACCCCCAAGCCTCAGCTCCGTAGAGCACAGTTGGGACAACAACACCCTCATACACTCTCTTTGCTTCCTCCCCCAACGTCCTACAGCTCATTACACTCTTCAGTGCACCCAACACTTCACACCCCTCCTTCACTCGCGCCTTCACTTCAGTTTTTACTAGTTCAGTTAGCTCCACAGGGGAGCCAAGATATTTAAAACACTGAACTTCCAAGAGCTCTCCATTTAGGGTGACACTAATTTTGATCGCGTTGAAAGTCCTCGAGCATCTCGTTACTTAACTCTGGCCCACGTTCACTCGAAGCTTCCTCCTCTCACACACTCTACCAAGCTCTGACACTATCCTACATAGCTTCTCCTCTGACTCCGCAACCAGGGCCATATAATTTCAGAAGCCAGCACTTTATATATTTATATGTATAT
>SDVV010015958.1:0-14381 GCA_016164225.1 Gammarus roeselii | reverse complement strand
GTCACAAGCAGCCACCACTTGTAACCTTAACAGACCCCTGTGTTTCAAAGCTTCTCAGCGGGCTCGGGCTCAGTCACAAGCAGCCACCACTTGTAACCTTAACAGACCCCTGTGTTTCAACGCTTCTCAGCGGGCTCGGGCTCAGTCACAAGCAGCCACCACTTGTAACCCTAACAGACCCCTGTGTTTCAAAGCTTCTCAGCGAGCTCGGGCTCAGTCACAAGCAGCCACCACTTGTAACCTTAACAGACCCCTGTGGTTCAAAGCTCCTCAGCGGGCTCGTTCTCAGTCACAACCAGCCACCACTTGTAACCTTAACAGACCCCTGTGGTTCAAAGCCATCCAAACTGTATTCCACACAGTCACGTAGATAACCACCGGTCGCTCATAAACTTGAAATAACTTGTGATTTCAGCCATTTCTGTTCCATTTTACTATGTTAAGGTAATGTTGCGAACAATCAGCACTGCCGCCTAGGGAACAATTTATGTTTTCATATTTTGTTTTACACTTTAGGCATTTGAGGTTTACATGTTCGGGCAACCAATAATGTAGCCTTTTCCATCCATAGGAATAATTAGGTTAGCACATTATTGTGGGAATTTCACTCCTGCATTCCTGTCATTAATAATTAATCAATCATGTTTTCATCACCTAGCAATGAGTTTTCTATTCTCAAATATAACACCCATGCAGTTACGTTAAGTTCACTAATTGAATTATAAAAGACTCCTTTTGCAAAAGCTGAAGCTAATTGTGCATTTGCCGCAGCTCATGCTGTATTTTAACATTGTAAACTGTAGGTAACCTTATTCCTCCTGTGATTTTTTTATTTTGCTACAATGCATAAGGTGATTGATTTTTTGGTATCTGATCGCCTTGAACTCTGGAGTCGTCCACAATTTCAATTAATCATTTCCTTCATCTGGAAATGGTTCAATTTTTTAATATAGCACTTAAATTAAATTAGTTGATGCTGTTTAAATTAGCAAAAGATGATTTTAATTTGAATTTTGGACAACTGAGGTTGGATTTTAGCAACTGTATAGGTATTAAGCGTCCTTTTTGTGCAGTTGCAGCTAGGAACCTACTCTTCTTTTCAACCTTGACATTCTTAACTTTTTGCCAGTATCGCAGAATAGATTGTTATGGTGAACTGTATTATCACCAGACCTTATTGATTAATTTTTGCTGGTTTTATTTCTGATTAGGTGGTGTCGGAGAGCTGTAACAGCAACCCATCATTCTCTAATACATGCTAATCTTCCCCTTTTTGGTAAATCACGGTCCCTACAATACCAAACTAACCAGCAGCGTGGATTGCATCACCGTCACCATTTTTCTGGCTACCGCCATATTGAGGACGCCATTCACCCCGGCACTCCTGAGTCGCTGGCCAACACCGCCTCTTCCGCACCATTTAGCAACGTTAAGTACATTTGACTACCAATTAAGTGAAGCCAGTAAACAATTCTGTTGATCAATTTCCTGGGACCTAATGTTGCGTGTGAACGCTCTCTTCTGATTTCTGGGCCAGAATTTTTTCATTTAACTCTTCTTGACTTTCAAAGCCAAACGACTGATTCACAGCGGGTTCGTGGCTCTGTCATCATTCATAAGTTCTCGTCAGCGGTGAAAGCCCACCGAACTGTTCACCAGTCTCGTGGCTAACCCTGGTCGCTCGTATATCTTAATTAACGCATATATAATTATTCCTTTATAAACCCCTTTCAAAGGTAATATACACTCGAAACCATTTACACAATATCACAGGGACGAGCAAATTTACTACAAATGTCTAGAAGTTTCTGCAGTGCAGATAGATTTGGTGCTATTAACACCATATCATCGGCATAGCTAAGATTATTAACACAGCTATTGGAAAAGCAGGACATCCAACGTTCTCCCTGCCTAATAGGAAATTCGGATCATCAGTGCAAACATTATATAACAATAGTGGCAATTGGCCTCCTTGTCTAATTCTATTGATACAATGATAGGGAGCGGATTTTGAGCTTCCCCACCGCACAAGAACTTTCTGCTCTCTGTACCAGAATACAAGTAACTCTTCGATATGAGGCGGGGCTTCCCTCTCTATTAATTTCCTGAACAAAGTCCAGTGATAGACTCTATCAAACGTTTTTTTTTTGCATCTAGAAAGCACACCAAGACAGGAGAATCCCTACTTCTGTAGTATTCTACTGCTTGTTTCAATGCAAATATCGCCATATCTGTACCATGACACTCCATACAACCAAACTGACTGTCCGCCGTAAACAAATACGTTTGCAGCCTTGCGAAGGCGCGAATGATCTGTTCTAGAACTTTGGAAATTGAGGTAGCTATAGCACTTGGAAGATAAATATTTTTGTTAGACGGGTCCTTCGTTTTACATTATAGAAGCGGAATAACAATTACATGCATTACATCTCTTGGCAACTGCTTGGTTCGTAAGCAGCCAGAGAGGAAGAGAGTTAGCACCGTAATCAGTCTGTGAGAGGCATGCTCACACACTCCTCAAGGAATATCATCATTACCAACTGCCTTGTTATTTTTTAATCCTTTTATAATGGCCCTAACCTCGGCAACACAGATAGTTTCATTCACAACCGACATATTGTTAATGGCTCCTTGAACCCACTCTTTATTTTCATCCGTGGCAACAGAGGTTGCAATATCGCGAAAGTGCTCCCCCTAGACTCTCGCAATGTCATCCATGCCCGTAACTCCTGCAAAAGTGCGTGGAAGTGATTATTTCTTAGAGTTAAATGCTCGAATTTCTTTCCAAAAATACTTACATTTACCTTCACGCAACTTTGCGAGAAGAGCCTGCGCTCGTAATTGTTATTCATTTTCTCTTAGAAAGGCGAGTTCTCTACGAAAACGGGATTTGGCTATTCTCATTGCCAGTGCAAGTTGACCCCCTCGAGGCTTTCTTGCAACATTCTACTAAAACACAGCGTCCCTTACAGCCTAATTCAATTTCTTCGCCCGTTCATTCTACCCAGGGATATTGTTTCTACTGGGTTTCCTCATTCCAAAAATTCGTCGACCAGCAATTAGGATACACTGTCTCATCCAACTTTACAGGTCATTCAGGCGTTCATTGTCGGTTACTTCATTCATTCCGAGCAGCCAATCAGGAATGTGGGATAGAAGAGTATCAAGTTCTACATAGCATCGATCCTTTGTCACTTTGCTGTCAAAGTTCCAGTCAATCGCCTTAACCTCGCGAGGATCAACTTGTAGAGGGTCGGCATTCGTTCAGCACTTAGAGTAACCCCCTATGACACAGTGATCCGGACAGGCCACATCAGGTAATGTGTAACATGAAACGGTTGCCTCTAACAACATCGAAGACAGAGCGATATGATCTACATGAGGGCTCGTATCAGGCGGGAGAAGCCGAGTGTTCTGAAACCCCAAATTATATTCAGCAAAAGGCTCTTCAATCTCAATAAACCTGGTCGTGTGAGGCGAGGCTTTAAAGTATCCCAAAACCCATATTTGCTGTTCTTCTCGACTTTCCAATATACTACCAAAAACACCCATACAATTCAAGTACTCTTTGAGGTTTTCATTCTAGTTTACTGGGAAGATCATATTTAAAAACAGAACGGAGGTCCCACCAAAAGTAACGCTCAGGCCCAGGATTCTATCGCAAGCGTACAGCCTAATCTTGATAATTGGGATGAAAGACCATTGCCAAATGAATGTCAGTCCTCAAAATGACCTACTCAACCTAATTTCATTGGACACATTAATCGAAGAAATTGAGAATGAACAAATATCTTCTCACAGAGAAGAAGGTTAATTAATCTGCCATGGATGCAACCACGTCTCATGCAGGGCCACCAAATCTGCTCGCTTGCATGCATCAGCCACATACCCTTCACAGTTACCGACCAATCCAAAATAATTGAGAGAGGCGATACGAATCGTTCACATATTACCGTGCTGTGACTCTTTAGATGATGTGACTTATCGAGTAGTCACCAGTTTATGGGTGGTGACTAGCATTTGATTTGGGTAAAAGTCAATGTATTATGGCACTTGCATAACCAAGGTGCACTGTTTACAATTAACCAAAAAAATGAATTTACTCTAATTAATTAATGTGTTACTCCTGGGCGAGTGCCCTTATTGGGGCTCAACACAGCCGACTCCAAAAATATTTTCAATATAAATGAAATAATTTTTTTAAGGTTGTGGTGATGGTGTTATCGCACTTTAAGTCATCAGGTATAGAGACACACGAGAAGGTAATCTTTGGTATGATTTACTTATTAATTCCCAGCTTAACTGAAAGAGGGCATCCGAGGTAATATAGAAGGGGAAAGAAGGGAAATAGGAAAGCCGGCAAGAAAATCAAGAACCGCTGCTGCTCCACATCGGGTAATCTTGTCACATGTGAGGCTTGTCCGAGACAGTGGTGGAAGCAAAGTCCACGAGTTTGGTCTCGGGAAGCTTTCCAGCAAGGGGTTGGCGTCCAAACAGAGGAAGTTGATTCACTGTTGTTCTGCACCAATCCGGAGCATAAAGGCTGCACCAAAAGAATTGGGTAACCCAAGTATGCGAGATGGGAGACCATTACACATCATTCTGCCTGCCTCATAAAGGCAAACAGAATGAGTGCACGTAGTAAATGACCATTTAAATATAAATAGTATACCCTCATGGGTGTAGCTACCAGGAATGCAAATGAGAGGCTTAAGCTCCACAATTATAAGCGAATATATTTTGAACCTCATTGAAAATATAAATTATTTACATCATATATTTATACATAGGCACGAGTCAAGGTGGGGGGGGGGTATTCAGACATGCTTGCACAAGACATGCTTGTATAAGACATGCTTGTACAAGACATTCTTGCACTGCACTTTGTGGGCATGTGTATCTAATAAGGATGCATATGTATATCCCACTTTGGTGGTACCTTGAAACTCTGATTGGAATTCCTGCTCAGAATTTCATACCTCACAAGCTGCTCAAAAATACAAATTGAAATCTTATCACAGAAGAATGTAAGTTATATTTGTCAAAGTTGGGATCTGTACATGAATTATTGGTTATGACAATGTGAAAGAAATCAGACACATAAATTTCCGTAAGGGGAATTGAGAACAGGGAATTGAATTACTATTAAGATACATCGGTCTTACCTCGTCTTCCGATTGTATTAGAGATATAATCCTGAATCAGGAAGAACCTCTTGAATAATAATTTTAGCAGTTACCAATGAATGCCATGTAATGTTGAGCATGTGTTGCTATACTAATTATTTTTTCTGAAATAAATGGTAAGAACCGTTTTTGATAGAGGTCTAATGTTGATACTTGTCAAGCCTATAATAGAACACTCAATGGATTCTCTGCTATCCACATTGTACTATTCACCTGCAGTAAAACGTGGTAAAGTGAAATTCTTGTAGCCTGGCCTAGCCTAGCCTAGCTAGCTGGCTCTTGAGTAGGCCTATATCACTAACAAAAATTATACACTAGCACAATGTCACTTTGAATCTGTAACAGTCGCAGAGCCGACGTTACAACACACACGGTTTCGACTATTTAAATACATGTGTTCCAGAAAGAACACACAATATAAACAGAGGCAGACACTGTGTGTTGCCTGATCGAGCTCCCGAGAGTTAAGAGAGCCCTCTCGGTTGTTTATCTTGGAAGTCGTTGTTGCCATATTTGTCTCAAGGTTTTTATCTGAATCATTTGTTCCTTGTGATGAATATGCGCAAAGGCTTTTTGTGCGTAGGTATACGTATTTATTTGACCAAAATAAATATTTGTTGCACTGCCATTATGGGTGGAAGCAGTTTTGTACTACCTGAACAGAAACGTTGTAGCTACATACAGAGAGAGGCGAACAATGAGATCAAAAGAGTCGATTGCTTAAAAGCGATTGGTGCTTGTGGTGCACATGTAATGTGTATAGTGATATTACGATTATTGTAGGGTCAATTGGGGACCTCTACAACTCCATCACGGGATGATAACTGATGAACTTCATTCCCGAGCCTTTCACGGGCTTTCCTCGCGCTGGCCTTAATCTCTTCATTCCGCGTTCTAACGTCCTCTTCGCTCTTTGATTCAGGCTGGTCGTAGTCTTTTTGGTAACGGGCATTTCTTCCAATAAATTGCAGACGGGTTCCTGTCTCCCAAATATCTCCAACAAACAGCGTCGATTCTAAATGCTTAGCATCCCATTTATTCTAAAGGGGACGTGTTCTCCTTTGTACTAAGACGCTTCTTGCACTTGAACGGCACTTCTCCTAAGTGCTGTGTGATGCGTTCAATCAATCGTTTCAGAGGAAACTTGCTTGTTATTACACGGCAGTGTAACAAATAGTTTCGCAATTCCTCTGGGTGCGGTGCTCTGTTGCACTGTTCAACCATTTCCTCTCTTATTCTTTCTCAAGGCGGAAACATCAACGAACTCTTGTTGATTGCTCGGAAATGTGTTATGTGCTTGACTTGCCTTCGAAGAGACACTTAGTCTACGGATATTCATCTGCAGTGTTTCGCTGAATTTCGGGTTACTGAAGTCAGGAGTGATAGGACAACTCTTGGTGGTGATGTTATTGGTGGTGCTGCGCGCTGTGCTCCTGATGCAGGGAGTAGTGAGGATGTGCGCTTTGATCATAGACGCAGGATCTCACCTTTGCTGGCTAAGAGAGACTCTTTTGTTTTCTACGCATAGCTATTCTTTCAGAAGGTACTTGATTCCTGGTATTTGTCACTATTTAAACTTAGAGAGAGTGATGCAATGATGTGCAGGAGGGAGTGATTGCGAGGAGTTTTACTTATTTACAATATATAGTAAATTTATATAAAAAGGGAATGACGGCGGTGCAAAATGTGGACATTGGACGTGAGTCGAAGAGAATAAATTGATAAAAATTGATTACAATAATCACTATGACGGTAGGCAAAATGCCCGTAAATACCGAATAATGAACGGTTGCACAAGATCAAACTATGCTAGGTTTACAAGTAACCTTCATAGGCCAGGGTAGGGTTGACAACCTAGCGCGTCGTATATTGCTTATTGCAGTGAAGAGAATGACCGGCAGACATCGTGGAATGAGCACAGAAACACCTATGGACATGTAATAACGACGGGCACGCGAAAGTAGTTGTAACACGCAAAACCTGAGACGCCCAACAAGTCGGACTTACGGCATTGGTTGCTGGTGGAAGGGCTTGTACAATGTGCGCGTCGAGTAACTACACGGCACGACGACTAACTACACTGCGCGGCGACTGACTACACTGGGTGTTGAGGGCTTGAACAAGTTGCGCGTCGAGATGTTGGTGGGGCTTGAGTTGTGGTAAGCGCAGCGATTGCTACTTGGCGAGTGTGTCGTATGTGGTTTTCTTGGCGAAGTTGAGTTGGCGACGTAGGTGAGTGCGGTGAATTACATTATGATGTCTTGAGGTAGTCCCGTACAGTCTCAGTCGTACAGCGGGTGATGAGCGAGTCTTCCAGGCGATGAATTGCTGGTTGCTTTTGTGAACAGCTTATGGCTGAAGTGAATGTACCGTGGCAGAGTTGTAGGGTTCCCGTATCGCCTAAGTCCGTAATTGTCGAGAACTTCGGGGTGTGGTGTGAAAGACTAAGTCAATTGCTGAGGGATGCGGAGTGTGAGTCCAGGGGACCCTCCGGGCAGGTCGGCTGCGGAGAGGCCACCGTGTTAGCGGAATGCTGCTATTGGTAGACTGACGGTCTAGGCCGTGCATGTAGTAGACAACCGCAGCGAGCGGTAGGGGTAGACATCTTGTACCGACGTACGAAATGGGAGTTGAACGCCACTTACAAGAATAAGTGCTTACAAACAATATGACATGTTCTAACAACTAGTAAATGAATAATAAATAAACGTCATTTTACATTCCCGTAAAAGTTTGCTAAGATTCTATGAGAACAACAAAATGTCGAAGTTACTTGTTTATGATAAATGCTCTGCATAGTATTTGATGAGAATTTCGTTTATATTAATCGAGAGACAGTTGAATGCAAGTGAACGATGTGGAGCCGGTACACGTGAGATAACACGTTATTATTATGTATGAAGTGCTTGAAAGTATTAATGACTTGACGTAAAAAGTAATTTCACAAAGAGATGTTTGAATTTCGTTAGGACCAACAATTTTTTTTAGTTAAGATCGAATTTGATGTTATTTTGATTAAGTTAGTAAAGGCTTGCTCGAAAGAACGATGTCCAAAATTAGCCTGGCATAACGTGGCCCGAAGGGACTGAAGGAATGTCGCCGTTGTTAATTTATTTTCGTTTTGGGTCAGCGGCGGGAATTACAGCGTGAAAATTAAGTGCCGGCATCAGGATAGTGTGGGCGGAAGTGCGTCAGAGATGGGAGACGAGAGTAACCGGTACGCGGCTATGTTCACATGAGGTGTTATGATGTAATGAGCATAAATGAGCACGATAAGTATAAATATATGGACATGTATTAGAATGACTAACGAAATATTTTAGAGTTATACATGAATTAAACATATAGTTTAACAATAGTGGGAAAAGTAGTACATTTGGAATAGAGAGAGACATAAAACAGAAATTGTAGTATGGCGATCGTGGTGAGGAAAAGCATCAACACAATGTCACAATGGGTTGACAGGTAACCGGTGTTTGGATGCTGTGGAAACTGGCATAATGTGCCTTGGTTTGTTGTGTTACAGCATGAGAAGCATGAGGTATGGTACAAAATCAAAATGTGTGCTGGGGTGTACGCCCTGGTTCAGTTTGATACGGCGGGGTAGTGGCTCCGAGACGTTATGTTGCGTGCAGCTGGATATATTTGCTGGTTACGTTGCGAGCATATTGTTGGAATCTTCCTACCCAACCTAACCTAACTTAAAAGCCCGTATTTCTAACCCGCGGGGCAAAAGTACGTGTTTCTAACCTGCGGGTCAAACATTCGTATTATTCTACGGTACGTAGTTCTAACCCGCAGGGCAAACGTAGGAGTTAGTAATTTGATATTGACTACACCATGGTATCCAACTACCCCACCATATCCAACATGGCATCCGAAATAATCTCGTCTCCTACAGGAAGCATGTGAGGGCATACAGTATACATAGCATAATGTTGCTTGATGAAAACGCCTAGATATGATGTGCATAAAGCATGAATGTTCTCATAGAGACTCAGAGAAAGTGCACTGACCGACATGATGTTTTACGTGTTTCACAACACTGTTAACAGATATTATTTAATTCGAAATTGTTGGTCTAGCGCATTAGTAGGGCAGCTGCAGTATAGACGATTGTTTGAAGGGAAGCGTCGCTACAAATCCGTCGACTATTTGTTGTAGCCTCAATTGCTTGTCCTAGTGATTACAAACAAATCAAATCAATCATTAGAAATATTCATTATATTATTTCATGAAGTAACTCCATATCCCATGCTTGCGATCGTCACGTATCTCCTACACTTGTGATGGATGGTATTTTACTACTATCAGAAAATGTGGGCGGGCTGCTGATTGACAGGCCGCGTTTGCGTTGACAACTTGCGATGACAATGTGAAAAGGAATAATAGAAAAACTTTTGCATGGGTTGAGTCCCAGGTCAAATTGGTGCTAAGAGTAATAATAACTCATTCAAAACCATCAAGAGTATAATTTTACAATTGATCCACTCTACCTAAACAATTAAAAATTTGAGTAATCCACCAGACTGACGAGTCAATCAAAAAACACATTAGGAATAATCATTTGTATGCGTATAAGACACATAAATTATCTTCCTTCTCTATTGAACGATATTTCTCCCCACCTTTCTAGCATACGCGACACATCAAGCTCATCGCTTGGCAGCTTGCAATGAAAATTTTATTGTTAGTAGCCATTACACTGGTCATGAGGCGGTGTGGCCTATGGGCTCAGTGGGTATATGATGACCCTTGAAAGAGGTTTGATAAGTAATAATTAAATATGGGTTAATTAAGATTTACGAGCGACCAGGGTTAGCCCCGGGACTGGTGGACAGTTTAGTGGTTCTTTCACCGCTGATGAGAACTACTGAATGATGACTGAGCCACGAACCCGCTGAGAAACGGTCGTTGGCTCCGAAGGTTTTGCCCGAATCAGAGTCTGAACGTTTCACTTACAAGGATGTCCGTAAAAATTGGTAGACAGATTTGTGGTTTGCTTTCCTTTCTTTAGTCTTTATTGTTCAAGGCACTCATCATTCGTTAGTAGATGAAAGGAGATGAGCAAGCCCTGGTGCCGACGGCAGTGCGGCGTTACGTGGTAACCCCAGCTTGGTGAGTTGGTATCAGGCGCTGGGGTTGCAGACCACAGGCTGATGGCGCAGTACGCGGATGCGTAAGGCAGGGGCCAAGAGGCTGCAATGCAACAATACATACTGTGAATTAGCAAGTATTCCTGTGCACCAGAATTTACCAAAGAGGAAGGTTAGCATGTATAAAAGAAATGTTGGGCTGCTGTTACAACTCTCCGAGCATATAGCAAAAATGATTAATAAGGTCTGGTGATAATTCGATCTCCCTCAGAAATCAATTCTGCAAAAAAAGTGGTTGAGACTAAAAATGTATATAAGAAAATAACAATAGGTTCTTACTGCAACATAACATGAAGTATTCTGAAATACCTACACAAAATGCGAATAAATAATGATATATATATATATATATATACCTACAGTTTGTACAATGGAAAAATACAACATGAGCTGCTACAAATTCTAATCAGCTTCAGCTTTTGCCAAGGAATCTTTTATCATTCAATTCGTGAGCTTGAAATTGTAACTGCATGTGTGTCATGTTTAAGAATAGAAAACTCCTTGCTAGGGGGTTGGAAATATGATTAACTAATCACAGCTACTTCAAGAAAGCAAGGAGTGATTATAATAGCTTGTAATATTGACAGTTTGTTTGACCCATGACATGAGTTGATTGACACCGACCGACAGACATTATAGCAACATCATTAAAATACATTATTTCCTAGAAATATACAGGTATTGTTCTCCTTGCAGCAACTGTACAAAAATGACGCTTAATACCTATATCATTGCTAACTCCAACGTCAGTTGCATTAATTCGAATTAATTTTATCTTTTGTTAATTTAGAACAGCGTCGGCTAATTTACTTTGAGTGTTATATTTAAATTTGGAACACATTTTCCGATGAAGGAAATAATTAGTTGAAAACAATGACTTGACCTCACACATACAACATCATGGGGCATCGCAAAAAATATATCTAACAATATAGGTGTAAGGTTCTCCAGGCACCAATTCTGCAAAGAACCCAAAGTACGAATGAAGAATCCTATTGCTGCAAGAGCATTTAGGTACCAATTGGCTACGTAAACAAAACAAAAAATTGATACAAAAGTCTTGTTACACTCTGAATCTGTTCAGAAAAAAAAATGGAACACAAAAGTAACCAAAGTTGAAAGCAAAACCAGGTTGTTTCTACAACATGCGTGTCCGAGAAATCCTTTAACAGGAATATTTGCCATTCAAATATAGCTGCATGTATATAAATTATAGAAATCAAATGCTGTTTCTGGCACAATACTAATAATAGGGTGCTAGGAACTGATTACAAAACCAATTATCATTTATAAAACTGTGGGGCTAATTCAGGCCACTAGCAAGGTAAGAACTACCACAACTTGATGTTATGCAAGACAATAAGGTGGTAATAAAATTGAATAATTCAAAAATGATTCTGTGGCTGCCAGGAACCCTGCTCGCTGATTGCTCGACCAAGCCCTCGGGACAACTCTAAGGTCACGACTACTTACGGCTATGCTATAAACAGGAGCAGGCAACAACGGCCAGGCAACAAACTTTCCACAGAATTCTCGCAAAAATATAGCAAAACTGAGAATGAGTTAATGCTAAAATTGCGTAACTTGTTACTGCAATAAGGTTTTACAAAAGCTGTAATTTTTACCTAATAAAACACCAACAAGGATTATAGGTAGTAGAGGCTCTAGTGAAATGTGGCTCAAATTAGATCCTTACAAGGAGTTGAAGTAATTCACTATTTTGGTTCAGTTAAACACGTGCGCTGATTTGATTGAATGTAAGGGGTACTAACACTTGTTATTTTAATGCACTGGTTTGTGAGTGAAACAGTTGAGTGACACGAGTGAGGAGTTTATGTGAGCAAGGAACCACAGACAGTTGGTTCTCCTTGACTTTTGTGCCAAAACCCGCTTTGGTTTTCTGTGAGTTCAAATTTTGAATGTGGTATTTTAACATTGTAATGTTCTCTGAAAATTTTAGTAGGTATGAGGGTTGTTACAGCCTGCAAGTGGACATCTTGGCAGGCTTTGTTTACCTCTGCAAGCTCTGCAACATCCGTTGCAAGAATGCAACTGGAGTTGCAACGCAAGATGACAGAATTTGATTGTGTTGTTGCATATTGTACTGTTTGTTAAAACCTAGACAATCGTTGATATTTTGTTTATTAGACAATTCATACAATGACCTTCGTGGTGCATTGCCATTCCTTTCATTCATTCCATTTGTGACCATCTATTTACTCGTTCCATTCATCCAATTGGCACCACCAAGGGTCTGTGAGTGCCTAATTATGTTTCATCAATGTCTGTTGACGTGTAGCTAATTGTTTGCTACTTACTACGTATTTGTTACTCTATATTTTATAGAATGTACATTGGCACCGTGGCCTCTAAGACTTCGATTTGAATTTAACTATTAATTTATTTACTTTGCTATTTTACATTTATCGACATATTTACACGGCTAATGATACTGTGGTAGTAGAGTCAATAGCAATACGGCTGGCCGCTACAGGTCTTCTCGAAATATTAAAAATGTGGATGATACGCCTGATGAACACAACTCCCTCGTACTTACTTATCTATGGAAATTGGCTTATGGCCGCCCCTTTGTATCGGCATATCTCCGGGTTTTGGACGTGAAGGAGGAAAAAGTGGGAGAGGTGATTTGTTGAGGGCAGCTTAGGGCAGGAAAGGGAAAGGAAACGGAGGGGTTATAGTCCTAGTCTGCTGCTCAAGTCTCTGTTCCATGCACTCTCATTCATGTTCTCCACTCACTCAATTCTTTCACCTTCCCATTCAGGCTCTCATATTTTGTAGGATAAGATACCTTATGGTACCTCTGCAGGGATTGCTGGTTGAACAGCCAGCACCCTATTTCTCACCCTTTCGATCTATGACCTCTCCACGAACACTTTTGCTGTCCGTGTCACCCATTGTTTCTTCTTATTCCCTAGTCCAAGGAAATAAACACATTCCGTGGTCTTCCTCTTCCGTAAGTGCATTCCACTCATTTCGATCAGTTGCAGCGTACACCACGTACATCATCTCAGCTCTTTCCTCTACATCCAATGGCATACTAGTACCAAGTGTTCCACTGTTTCATCTACTTCTGACTCACATTACATGCCTACTCTAGTGTTATTTTCTGCCCACCTGTACGTTCGTGCATTTACCTCCAGACATTGGGTCGGGCTTTGAACAACAGCTGGCCCCTCTGCTACCATCATACCATCTTCATTCCTTGGTTTAGGCTTCTTTTTATGCCATTTAAGCGTTGATTTTTCATTCATTCCAGCATGCCATTTTCCCAGCCCAATCTGTTTCACTCAGGTGTCAATATTTTTCTTCCATTTTTCCACACTCCATTTCGGCCCTTCACCCCGTTCATTCCCCATTCTCCAGACATCCCCATGCGCTACTACATCTTGTGGACTTATTTAGTGGTACCCACACTTTCTGGCTCTCCGCTTACATTTTTTTCCCCACTTGTTCTGCATACTGTTCCACTTGTGCACCTTCTTTGGCCACCTTGCCTCACTCATTCTATCTAGTCTCACTTTGTATGTCTGCACTGATTTCGTCACACGTTCCCCATACAGACTCCATCCATCTCACCGCTGATTGCTTCCACGCCCACCCATCTGTTTGCTCCAAGGGCCATTCGTCCGACCTTATTTTGCGTCACATCCAATTTTGCCAGCTCAATCTCTGTCCATCTCATGACATCAATCCCATACATAATACCAGGTACAGCCATGCTCTTCAATAACTCTCTTAATTATTCATATCTATTTGCTCTGAAGCGTGCTATACTACCAAGTTTACCTCACCTCTGTTGTGCCTTTCGGGTTCCAAAGTCACCAATTTTTGGGTATCTTAGTCAGCTTTCAAGTCACTAGTTTTATGAGGTACTTACAATTGCATGGTACCATTTTGCATACATATATTAGTATCGAATTATTTTCAAGGTTGAGCCGCAGCTAAAATGACTTTTCAATCTCAGATACTCACAAGATTTTCAAATTGGCAACAAGAGAATAGGAAGGGAATGAATAAG
>SDVV010015957.1:0-14382 GCA_016164225.1 Gammarus roeselii | reverse complement strand
CAGGCGTGAGTGGAGAATGGTTGTGAATGGTTGATTTTGACGCTGCTCTGATGTGCTTTCCCGCCCTTGGCATCCCGCTGTCGGGATGGTCGTGGGTGGGGGGGGCCCGGCCATTATGACGCGGCGGGGGTAAACCAGTGAAAACTGTGGGCCCTGCTGCTGACGACGGTTCCTCGGTACATTCGGGACCCAGAGTGTAAATTGAGGGGCTACCGGCCGGACCCTTTAACACAAAAGGGCTAAGTGGTGTGAATGTGAGCGTGTGAGGGTGTGAGGTGCGCCTTGCCGTCGGCCACCCCCCTTTCTGGGGGATGCGGCCTAGTGTCTGTATCTGTATTATATATTGGGGCATAAATAAGAAGACTGCTTTTGCATTTGTTTCAAATTGTTCGGAACCATTGAGGACAGTCTCAGAAAATGACAAAAAAATCTTTCACAATCATACTGTAACGCATTGGAATGGTATTGACATGAACGAGAGCTAAGAGGAATTAACCTGGCATGTCTAAAATAGAATTAAGATATATCATAAGCAATAAACAGCTCTAGCCCTCTCTAGCGCACATAAAAATAGATTGTTCCGACCAGAGCCATCTCAACATGGAGAGTGTCTTCTAACTTTCAGAACCATCCTATCAGTCTTGCACGAGAAAGTCATGCCAGACCGTCCCCTTGGTTTCGTAGTCACCGCTCCTCTTTGCAGACACCCTGTAGCATATACCACATGAACATCTTATCTCCTCAACAAAAGAAGACGGAAAGTTTTGACAGGGTTTTTTGCTGAGCCGGAGCAGCGGTTGTATAAGATGGCCCCTGAGTGGGGTGAGGATTGGTCGTCGGGAAATTTATTCCCTTCAATAAACAGACACGCAACCACCGAGAGAGACTGTCATGGCGCTGGTGCGAGAACTGGCGACAAGATGACCCTTGGTAGGGCGATTGTCACATGTAGGGAAGGTTATTGCATTTAATAAACCAAAATTCCGACCACCCCTAGCATTAAGTTACTTGAGCAAAAAAAGGTGACGCGATCACACGGGGCAATGATTTTGTTTAGAGAAAGATGTTTGTTGGATTTGATGTGCTGAGACCAGACTAGACCGTTGAGCCGCTGCATGGTGTATGCAATGAGATATTTTTTCCCATCAAAATTGTGATTTTGTAAATAAACTCAACCGTACGAAAAGAGGACGAGATCAAGAATTTTGTCAATCAATTAAATTCATATAACTCACAATACACGAAGTTTCGAAATGGTAGAAGATTGACGAGGCTGCAATAAGACCGACTATTAACACGCCCGTTTATGGGAGAAAAATACAAATTTCAACAAAAAAAGAACCATGAAGCATCTGAGGTCTAGACTGCTGAATAGTGCAATAGTTATATGTAACTGGGGACTCGGACGATGGTCAATGAGAAGAAAATAACGCGTTGAAGGACTGAATTATCCGTGTCAAAGCGTGAATCAAAACAACGCTACAGCTCATTTAAACTAATTATAAAAGTTCACAGTTCTCTGAAGATAAAATACCCAAATTCATTCGGATTTTCACGGATAAGAGATGATTTAATAAGAGACTTCGGGTTGATTTTGAATTAAACTACAAATATTGTTGGGAGAAAACTCACACTATAGTCTTTATTTATGGGTAATGTATCAATGGGTAATAGAATCCTATAAATTGATATGGCAATAACAATACTGGGGAGAAATAAATTTATTTCTCCTATCCTGCAATTGCGCGATTAAAGAAATTGGTCGCCACCGTTCGTGCAGATTACGGGAGCAATATGAATGCGATTACTGAGAACTCTGAAGTACCCCAGTGTGATTTCGACAAGATGCACAACTTGGGGGATCGCTTAAAAAAATAGACACGGGAGAAAAAAAATGGTGCCAGCAAAGTAGAAAGTAATTCAGTTATATATACTCCGTCGTATATATTATCTCAAGTAATAAAAAAAAATCGACGTTTATGCTTGAAGAACACTGATCGTGCTGTAATGAAACGAGAGAACACAGCATACTCACGTGTAACTTGACGCGTAGGGGAAAAATTCCACTTGGAAATCATTATTAAAAACCGAGGTAGAGGTAAAGTATTTATTCCTTGATAGCTTCCTTTAAATTAAATGACAAAATGTTCCTGTTATCTGATAGACTACTTATCTGACTAATATCAATCCAGATTAAGTGTTTTCAAAATCCTAATTTCGCGCAAGATATAAAAAAGTCACCCATTTCACTCGGCAAAGAAGCCAACAAGCAAAGTTTTCCATCTCCCCGGCACCTGTACTCAGCACCACAGGCGAGAGGTCTTTATCTCGTCGTGACTGCCTATGTTTGCTCGATTTGAAAAGTTGACTAATTTGTTAATCAGAGGCTGTCGTTACCTGCCCGTTGGCAGGTAACTGCAGCTGCTGCCTTATGCAGTCACCTGCCCATTGGCAGGTAACTGCAGCTGCTGCCTTATAACACCTTGCTAATAGCTCGCCATTCACTGAACCCCTGAGCAGATACCTATAGTCGGTGTCGTGTGTCACAATGCCATGGGCTGGTCAGGCTGCAATAGGCAGAGCAAACTGCAGCTACTACCGTGGGACACATGGATAAGGGCTTACTATGCAGCGAACCGCTGATCAGGATGCTGCGACTGCTTCCGTCACGTGACACATTATTTATTGTTAAAACATGCAGTGAGCTACTTGTTACGTTGCTGTTAATGCAGCCGTGTGACGCATTTCCAAAGGTTTGCAAGGCTGTCAGACGCAGAGCAACATTTGACAGCTGCTGCCGTGTGACACATGGCTTAGGGTCATCAAGTGCTAGTTAGACAACACCATCAAATCCTTCTTGTAAGAGACGGATATCAGTCATTAACAGCCAGACATCGCAATATTCAGTTATATCATATGGCGACGGCATCTAACTGTTTCGTGGTGTGATCGTTTTAAGTTTTATAACAATACTCATCACTAATAAGGAGACTGCGTTCGACCTTGCTCTTCAATATTAGCTACCAGCCTAAGTCATAACCCCTCTATGAGCTATGCCGTCCGCCTCTACGCTCTCTGATCTGTGTTATCTGTCGGTCTAAGCCACGCTGAGGGTGTCAGTTTAGTGACGCTGTGCCGAGGGGTAATTTCATTCGCTGAATTGTAATGCAATTTGGCGCAAGCAGCTTTGGGCGTCAGTCGTGAAGCCGACTCTTGTGGGACAAGAAGCATACCATAAAATGGACAACTGCATGGTGTAAATATGAAACGCATTCTGCGACGATGGCGAGCGGTGTAATGAGCAGGCCTCAGAAATGGACCCCGACACTGCATAAACCCTGGCTCGCTGGTAATAGGAGATGGAACACAGAGGAGGCCTAAGAAATCGACCACGGCAGAGCATAAGAATAGAGTGCACAAGGAGGTCAATTTGAAGTAGTTGGTGTAAGTAGATAAATACAACGACGGAGCTTAATTAAATCACATACTGTGGGTGATGGAAGGTAGTGCAAGCAGTAGGCTAGATAATTGACCACGACTTCGGATAGAGAGGTAGTGTAAGGTGCAGGCCATTAACAAAGGGACATTTCGTAAATATGGAGCGCATAGTGCGAGTGATGGAAAGTTGTGCCGGGGATCGTTAAATGACGAACTGCTCCAGTACCTCGACTGTAAAAGTTGACGCCCCGGCTGGAAGATTATTTTTTAGGCTGGTAAATTGAGAAAAGTGCATTCCCCAATAAGTAACTCAGCAGAACCTCTTCTGGGAATTCATTACATGGTATGTGGCGAGGGAAATGACAGGCATACCATATTATATTAGTACAGGCAAAAAACAGTGCATCGAAATTGATCTCGAAGAAGACATTTCCCGTTCGGGATAGAAAGGGAAACGAAAGCAGCAAATCATGGAGAAGTACCGCGAAAAAGTGTATAACCTTGTTAGGTGTACTGAAGACGGAATTATGTCTGCAAAAGATCAATAGTCTCAATTTTTATCACGAAATGCGAGCCATAGATATTGGGCATGTAAATGGGTTCATTTTACTTGTATAGTAGTTCATTAGGTCAACAGATAACTTGAAGTCCAAAGATATGATTTGCTTCAGTAGCCTGGCCCTCTCCGTAATTCGTGTGTGTCAGAGCGTTGAGAAGCACGACATTCTCATGTAAATTAGGAATGTCTATTCGAAAATCTCACACGTATCCAATATTATAAATGCAGAAGTTTACAGAAACGCAATTTTATTTATTCAATTGTTTTCACGTTTCTATTTGTAATATTTAAATAATTATGCACAACTATTCAGCGATGAGAATACAAGCAGGATTGTAATGTGGATTTGAATGTCGCCTTTACGTGTTCATTTTTTTAGTTTACCGGTCTTAGTCTATATATGTCTGATACATTTATTCTGAAAAACAGCTAAAAAATTCAAACAGTTCAAATTAATTCCTATGAAGTAGTTAAGTCAATGTTACTCGCGTAAATGAGTAACTCAAGAATGACATCGATTTATCATAATACTGAAAATGGCGCGTGTGAATGAAAGTTTTTACGTGCAACATTATTTGAGTCCCGTATAAATCTATCTTGCAAACCTCGCTACTGGTAGCGCAGTTGAATTTTATTCAGTGGCCATACCCTATTGACATGTTCAACATCGACTATTATTGATCGTCCCCAAAAAATATGTCGAAAAGGATTGCATCCACAAAGTTACTTTGGACGACCGATTCATTTGTTCGTGTTGTTTCGTGGACAAAGAAGGATCAATATTCACGGCAAATGGGTAAACATGGATGAATATGTTCGTCTAGATCATATATAGTTTGTAGCTCAAATTCTAAAAAAATACATTATATTCAGATAGTGCAACGCTTGCCAAAAAAAAAGAATTGTCCTCATTTGCGTGGAATGATTTACTATCAATCATCTCTCGTTGACCTACTCTAATATGGCCGTCACGTGATCCGTACCTGACTCCTCTCGATCATTTACTATAGATCTATTTGAAAGCAAAGGTCATGATGCTCGGGAAGGTATCATCTCGATGATGTTGTTTTTTATATCTGAACCAAGTTAATCTCCCGATTGCAAGCTTCGTTATGATGTACTGTATATATATATTTTTTTCGACCCTGCATTGTCAACATTTCGAACAAATTATGAATGATATTTACGATGGATGAGAGATTAACTGCCGTAACGATCGTACAGGCAAAGGGGACGGTATTCATGCCCGAGTTTGGTTTTGTAGAGATAACCCTTGGCACCGTTCGAACTGGTAACAGACCTACTAAAAAATCTTGTTCACCCAAAGAATTCGAACATCGCTATCCAAAAAAATTTTGTTGAAAGGACCGTTCTTTTAACATCGACCCCAACAGAATAAAATTAGGCTATGAATCATTTACGATTTAAATATTTTATTTTACTCATATATCATGACATTTGATAGCTTCTCAATGATGATTAAATTTAAAAGACTCTGCGAGAACCTTAGTGGCCCTTGAAGTGGAATGTTAGGCGGTTGGGAGCACCAAAGGGCTGACCAATTGCTTGAGACGAGACGGTCCAAGAGTGTGTCCGCATTTGAAAGCACTTTTGTCATTGCTTCTTTACAGACTCCGGGCCAAAAAAAGCTAGCCTCCTTATCATATATGATCCGGAGCTAAGGAAGTTAAATAATTATCAGTCTATTACAACAGGTTGATGTCTTCCCTTCAGTCTACTCATCCAGACTGCTGTCCAAATGAAATCACTTCCTCATCTATTTATTTGTTCGTGAGATTAAACATCATACGACCGCCGCAGACATATAATAGCAGACCGATCGTTCATGGGAAGGTTAAAAAAATGACGGAATTATGTCATAAATGAACCTGAAAGCCCAGGCTGCATTTATGACCCAGAACACTTGGGACTCCACCCAAATCGGACCAATGGATGCGTAGAACAGTACAGGATTTGACAGTGTCCGAGTTAAAGGATTTTGATCAAATTTTCCCGACAGCATTTCACTGCAAATAAATAATCATGCAGAAAACTACTAGCAAATTCCTCACATAAATACATGAATACCTTTATTAACATCTATGATGTTAAAAAAGTCACAATTCTGAAGGGTTTCCACAATTTGTTTACCGGCACGAACAGAAAATAAAGTACCAACCAGTAAACAATTGACGGCGGCAGAGCAGAAAAATAATTGTATCTACGTTAAAAAGAAACACAGTTTAAACTCTTCTGAACACAATCGCAGTTGCTATGGTAGAACACGAAAATAATTGATATGTGCAGAATTTATGTTTTTACTGTAATGAAAAACTTCCCAGGTGATTGATGCTTGATTGGGTTGCTTCGTACATTCAGTTGCCGTTCCTAGTAGGAAGTAGGGATATTTAGCGTGATTTCTTCTAACCGAGATTTGGATTAATAACAATAATGGAGTCGATTGGGATGAAATTTATCACGCAATCCGCATCGATTCAAAATTCAATGACAAACTAAAAGACGGCAAATCAAAATTCGTCGAAATCGACTGAATTCTTAGATGATGTAAAGTATTCCGGTTTATCTCACTTTCAATAGCTGAAGGCGGCGGGAGGCTCTTTCACGGGCCGGAAGGGAGCTAAAAGAAACAAATGAAATCTTGTAATATGACCAGAAGTGATACTTCGCAGATCTGGTAATTGAACCGGTTACAATATCCGTATTATTAAAAAACTGTTGTGATACAAGCGGAAACGCTTCTTCGATTTGAAGAAACTTCGCATGATATTTTGAGAAGTTGGCCCAGGCATCTGAGATTTTAGCTTTGCATGTGAACCTGCGCCAGATTCAAAAGATCTTTATTTTTTGTGACCAGGAACACCGGACGGTATCTATTAAATTGAAGTTACTTGTACGGTGCGAGCCAGATTTCTGGTGATGCATTGCGTCGTTCAAAATGAACTTAGGCTGATGACACGTTGAGCCTATATCAACAATCGTTCCGGGCAGGCATCAGGTGGTGTTGCGGCCCAGCGACGGGTCAGTTGCAAAAGGCTGTCGTGATATTGCCAGTTTTGGGTTGATGACTTTCGATAAACATACAATCAAAAAGTGTGTATGATTCCATGTGTGTCCAGCATCAGCTTGAAGGCTGGTTCACCAACGGATCGGTCATACAGTTATCAAACAGCTCTAAACCTAGCATTGAAGGCAGAACTACGAATTTGTAGCGGACTAATGCAGTAGCTACGCCAAATATAACTTATTATCTGCATAGAATTCACGTATGAAAGAAAACGTAACAAACAAGACAATCTTTCAAGTTGGTTTAAAATAACTGCTCATTAGGATTATACATGAGCTCATTGGAAATGCGGCTAATTATATATGGTTGGCAGCCATTTATGTATGAGCGCTGCAAGATTTCCTTTCAACTGCAAACAAATAAAATGCGCTCGAATCCTGGACACGAATGATGACATTGATTATTTCGAATAAAACTTCGTTCTAACAGATAAAATCAATGAATTGACCAACTCTATCCTCCTATACATTATTTCTAAAAGTAACTTGTGCTTCTGGTGCAAATTGCAAACATTTAAAAATATGTACAACACTAACTAAAAAATTACGCAGTTGATAACATGATCGTCGTTAAAGAATCTATACTCTAAATATATCTTTTAATAAATGCTGCGAACAACGAGAAAATAACATTCAAATCGTTTATGCTGCAGACGATCGAATATTCAGATAAAAGATATGGCCAATGCTATAAGTCTGATTCGCATGATTTAAATCGACGAACTAACAATTTGCTCATGAATAAATTTTCCTTTCATTCATATTGGCAGCTCTTCAATGTTCCATGGGATTGCTTTGATGCCTGTTATCATTCAGACACAGGACCTCGAATTGTAAATAGTAAATACTCGTGTTTAGATTTGATAATAATAACATTTGCAGGAACATTAACGAATATTAGATTCAAATATTCAATCAATCTCCAGTCGTACCTCCAAAAATAATAATATTCTCATAGATTTTCTTAACTTGCATACATCATGTTTTGGAATTATATTTTCTGTAGTCGGCATAGTGCTCTCAGAAATCGTGTCGGTATTATATAGCAGATAAGATTAGATCTATTTCATATCATTGATTTCATATTATGGCAATTGAGCGTTCAAAAGGGCAACCCGTAGAACCACTGTTACCGTCGTGTACCCGATATTAGACTGCATCGGCTTATTACAACAATATTTCAGGTGTTTGGATTAGGTATTCGAACCAATTTTTGATAACCGCTCCAGTTAAAGAGGTCTGTATGAAGGTGCCTCAGCGTTTTCACTCATAAACCCCACAGTTAGAAGTCAGGTAACAGCGTCAAAATAAGTGATTCAGTTTATTAGAAAACCTGTTAATATTTACCACAGATAATTAGAAGCCTACAACTGAGGATGTCCAAAATATGATCAGAATCACCCAGTACAATCCGAGTTCATTGCTCAAGTGATAACACATTTGAGTTGCAATGATGAAAAAGGGTCTACAAAAAAGAAATCACATGGAAACAATCCCTCAAAGCTTTCATCTGATAGGCTTACAATTGATTGAAGATAATTTTGTTGGCAATAAATCGGCATTTGAAAATTGTTTGTAACTGTTATCACACTGATCCAGCAGTGGCACGAACGGATGGCCGTAACATCATCACAGCGAGCACGTTAACATGAATAGAAATAATAGGTTCTACCACAGTCATATTAACGTGTCTTCTTCCATTCAGAACCCTTTTGCTAGGCATGTTGAGAAAAATTTACTGGGACCAGCAGTCAACGGGTTTCTTCACAGCCACCTTGTAGAATGAACCTAAAGAACATCTCATCTCCTCAACCAAAAAGACGGCAAGTTTCGACAGCGTTTTTGCTGTGCCGCAGCAGCGGTTGTATAAGTTGGACCATGAATGGGTGGAGATTGGTCTTCGAAACATATTCTTCAATAAGCGGACACGCGATCACAGACTGGTTCGTTCGTGCAGGAACTGGGGACAAGATGACCGGCGCTGGGGTGGGGATTGATGTACAGTAGCAAAAGAAAATTCGTGTATGGTTTGTCTAGAACGAAAAAAAAACTAGACTTTTCACGTGTAATTTGAATTTATATGAAAATTTCTCACGTTATTATGTGTGGACAATCCTTCGTTATGGATAATGCCTATTAAATTTCCGAAGAGTTGAAATGTCGAGCGAAAAAATATTATTGCAGTTTTCTCATAATCTTTAATCATAAACGTATTTTCTTCCGCTACTCTACATGAATTTTATTGCGTTTAATGAGCGCAGCGGAACGAGGGACAAACTATTTGTGTGATTTGATCAAGAAGTGATGATAATTGTACGGAAACCAATTTTTTTCAATAAAGAGTGACACGATTAAACCAAAATGCACAGACCGCCGGATAATTGCTTATTGTACGATAATAAGTGACTTGGGCGACGTCAAGTGGTAGTGAATATCGTGTTCAAACCACTCAACTAACTGTGAAGAGGCGTGGACCCAGAGCAGCCAGACAGTGCCTGCATAGCAATTGAAATTTAGCCGATGGGGAAGTAATATGGGTGGTGAAGTCTTTTTGTTACTTCGTCATCACACTCGTTCGGTAGTTTGAACACCAATTTTTGTCTAATTGCTAGTGGGACAAAACATTTACAGTGTGAACTTGTATACATCCAAAAATTGCCGATAAAGAATAGAATCCTAAAATTCGAAATGTTGAGTACATCATTGGGAAGAGTGAACACTTTCCAAAAGAAAACTTTCGATTTAATTGGAAAACGGCCGCGATCGCTCGTGGGTATCACCTGAATGAGTTGAGTGCAACTAAGGAACGCGGCCAAGAATCCCGGGGCTATTTTGTTAATATGCATACTTCGGTCGATCGAGGGGGAACATATAACATCCCTTAGCAACAAACCACAAGATGCATTAGTCAAATAGAAAGTCAGTAAAAGAGATAGCGCTATCAACTATTTCTTCGAGAGCGCATCAACGGTTACCTTCCAACAACCGGACCTTGAAGTTTCCACCATTCGATAGACCAACTTGTCCTCCCAGATTAACCCATGTAACGTTTTTCTCCCACGCAACGCTGAGAAAATGATGACTATGTCACGCCTTTCTCTTGCAGCAAAAGCCACCAAAAAATGTTTCTGATCTCCCCATCCTTTGAGAACAACCGGCGAAAGGCATTTCTCATGCCACGGCTGCCTCTGTGTGTTGGCCCGGTAAGAAAAGTTGGCTAATTTGTACAGCAGCTGCTGTCGCGTGAAACATTGCTTAGGGTTTGGCAGGCATTGAGCACGTTAGGGCCGCTGTTGCGGCACCAGCGATACCAATGCAATGTTTTCAGAAAAGCGCGGCGATGCGTGTGTCGAAAAAAAACGGTGTAGGTCTATCTATTTGATAGATTATTTTCACGTTTTTTGACGTTTCGAATTACCTTGTCTTCACCGTCCACATTCATCCTCTACTTTATTTCTTACAAATATTCGTCATTGCTGTGTACCCTTAGTAAACGACCTTCTTCGTCCAACACAAACTCTCAGTAGAAACTAATACCATTTACATGTCATTTTGGTAGGCTTGGGCTGTTAATCTCTATGATGCAATGAACACTCAACCTTCATCGAACTCAATTGCCTTATGTTTGTTGTCGAATAATGTCATAACCAGTTTGTGGTCCTCCAGTGACAGCAGGCCACGTCATCAAATTATTTCAGCCCGTTTTCCCACCAGAAGGACCATAATCAACCCTGATGCCTGATGTTGACCGCCAGCCTTTACAATATCCATCATGTTTGTATACTATGAGGACAGCGTCCCACTTTTCGCTGTTGCGTGTGATAGAAGTTTCAAAAATATACTCTACGTGAATTAATAGACGGAGTTTAACCTTGCTCTTCTGTATCTTCTGACATTGAGTCTTAGTCCCTTTATGGACAAAGACGCCCACCTTCACCGTCATAGCTCCGTGTTACCTGTCGCCCATGGCCAGTCTGAGGGCGTCAATTCAGCAACGGCCTGTGCCGAGCGGAAATTCTATTTGAGACGATTCTAATGCGATTGTGTCGAAGCAGTTCAGGCCGTTGGACGCGATGAAGACTCTTATTGATAAGAGAGATGACCCTTTAAAAAGACCACGGCACAGCATAAGCATGGAGGTCATACTGCAGCCTACGGTATGTGGAGGAAGGAACAGACAATAGAAATGACCAGGACATAATGGAAACATGTTGGGCATACCGCGCGCAAAGAGATGTGGTGCAAGGATCAGGTTAATGAAATCACCACATGTGAGTAAACAATGTCATACTGCGTGTGTTGGGAAGCAGTGCATGCGGCGGCAATATTAACGGACCATGCGAGGGCGCAAATATGGGAGGCAGACTGACGCGATGAGAAGTGGTGCAAGGTGCAGGCCCTCTAAATGGACCACGGCATTGCATAAACATGAAGTGCATACTGCGACCTATGGGTGTCGGTGCCAGGGGCAGGCTACCAACAGAAAAAAAAACTTAAACATGGTGGGCATAGTGCGGGTGATGGACAGTTGTGCAAGGGGCTGGAAATAAATAGGGCTACTAGAAAGCCTTGACTTGAACAGATACCTCCTCGTTAAAAGGATCGGTGTCGTGGCGAAGAGCATACAACATTAACTGGACCGCAACGCATCATTATTTGCAAAGTGCACATCAGGGTCAGGGACGAGTAGATCGAGCAGGAAGACGATGAAAATAAAATATGGGGAGAAGGACAACAAGCTGACTATAATAATGGGTCTGACGAGGCGAATTTATGAGGTTGATTGGAGGGAAGATATACGAGTGCAGGAAAATGAGCAGGACAGGGAGAAGGATCATAAGATAGTGTATAAAGGAGTATAATACACTTGAAATGGAATTATTTACTATGATAATGGGGTGCACTTTCTAACAGTGTTGCGTGGCTCATATTTTCTGCGTGCTCAACAAATTTTTCTAGGACAGACATCACTCCTATCAACCTGATATGCATCCACAGCGCTTCGTAACACTCCTTCACACGCTAGGCGGCTATCAATGCAGTTGCTAAAAGCTGTTGGTGCTAGGAAAGGGCGATAAAATCCTGTAACTGTGCCCGTGTATGATAATTACAGGTAAAGACTAAACTGAGTTAGAGGAAATTTACTAACGTTGTACTGATGATGTCCTTTATTGGTGTGCATATTATGCATGCATCTTTCTGTGCTGAACTGTGGGTCGACTAGGAAAACATATATTAACAAAAAACATTGCATTGCTTTTCGGATACGGCGATATTGAATCATAAATTCCAGTATGGATTGACATGGCAAGTCATCATCCACCTCAAACATGCACAGATGAAAGTGGAGCAACTTGGTATAGGATGTGGACAATCCTCCATCCACCGTGACATGTAGATACTTTCAGCCCCCCACATATATTTCATACTAAATGAATAGGTGCAAAATTCATGACTGATATAGCATAACAATCAAGATTTTAGTACAAAAAACTGATAACTATTACACTCTGAGAACACGTGCAGCCACAAACAGTTTCGAATTGTATTGATGTGGGAGAGTATTAAAGAGCCACAATTAGAGTGTTAAGATGGGCTGGAGATCAGAGAGAGGAGATTGACAGTCCGCTTCATGGGCACATTGCGGGCCGGTGGGAATGGGTTGCAATAAAGAATGGGGAGGTGCAAATGATTTAGTTTGGAGGATTCCCTTTAGGGATCTATGAAATAAGGTCAGCGCTTTTGTGTGTCCCTTTTACTTGGTGAGGGGCGGTTACACGCGACTGTTAACTAGAATGATACAATCAGACCGAGAAATGTTTTACACGGATACAAAAGTAAGGAGAATAGAAGTGAACTGTTAGATTTATCAATTCATTCATAGTTGCTATGAGTAAGTATCGGTATTCCTCAAGCTTTTGAATTTAAAAAGGCCTTGACGTAGTAATTTTCAAAAACGAGTTGATGTTGAAAATAATCTTCATCTGATGGCTCCGTTGCCATGTTTTCCCATTCATGGATTGTACAAAATTCAAGAATGTATTCAAGGTCATCGTTCATGTATGTATTTTTTAGCGATCGAGTGGGAAGTACAGTTTAAAGATACCAATTGTCTGAAGGGCTCACCTAACTTCATCATGTCGTTATCAACGGAAACTGTTCAGATATTGCATTGTATAGAATGAATGGATCTTAAAAATACATTCATAGTTACAAAGTTTACAACCGCAACGGCGTCGCTGTCCTAGGATCACATTATAGCTCCAGTGCCTCTGAAATAGTGCATGTGGATAGAAGGAGATGAACCAATGATGCTTTCCTTTTAACGTGGCGCGGGACCATTTACCTCACATAGTCCAAGCGAGTCTTCGCAACGGTGATTAATCAGGCCTGTCAGCGACTTCTAGGGATCAGTTTGAGACAAAAAATAGTAAAAAGTAGATGACATGACAAGAGTTATCCATCTGAAAGGCTCCGTAGAATGCGGACGTGAAAAACGTCTAATCGACAGCCACAGTGTACAGGAGCCGAGACCAGACGAACCATGAGGCCTAACGGAGCACCAAGCGGCATGTAGCGAAGACCAGGGAAGTTTGATGCAGAGTGTTTGTCAATTTGTTACCTGTTTTTTGTGACAAATCTGGTAAGTGTTTGAATGGTGTGCATGTCATTTTATTAACATGTGTGCTTTGTAATTGCTCTCTGTTAGAGGGCGATTAAAACTATAAACTGGTCATCGGTAAAGATGGAACAAAAATGAATGAAGTCAAGGGATCGTGACCGTACGTCATCATCAATCACCAGAGCTTCGTGAATAAAAAACATTGGGGCCCCGGATCAAGGATTGCTTATAATGCAACACGTGCCTTTGACGATACGAGCGCCTTTCAACGCGAGCATCTTCCAACGCGAGCTCTTGCAACACGAGCGTCTGGCAACGCGTGCGACTTGCAGCACGAGCGACCTACACCCCGAGCGTCCCACAACACGAGCGTTTAACAACACAAGCAACTTGTAACACGAGCGTCTTACAGCACGAGCGTCTTGTAACACGAGTCTTTCATAATGAGAGCCTTGCCACACGAGTGTCTTGATTGAACGCTAGACGAAGGAAATGATGCATCTTTAATCCAGGGACTTTAATATGTGAGATCCGTGGATCTTCTCAGTCAGAACGTCTAACCCAATAAGAAGCGAAAGAAGCATTTTGCACATGATTTGAGACACGTGTGGCGGATACGGTCTTGAAGAAAAGGTCCCTTATGAGTTACCCAGTAACTAGTTAGTTTGTACAAAGAGGT
>SDVV010015956.1:0-14382 GCA_016164225.1 Gammarus roeselii | reverse complement strand
AGAATGAGGCGATAGGCTCGTGCTCCAATGATATCGCATAAGGCTGTTTGATTGTGAACTCATTTAAGAGAACACTTCGGCAGGATGAGGTAATAGGCTCATGCTCCGATGTTGTCGCATCAGGCTACTTGATTTTGAACTCATTCAAAGTCAACACTTAGGTAGAATGAGGCGATAGGCTCGTGCTCCGATGATATCGCATAAGGCTACTTGATTGCGAACTCATTTAAGAGAACACTTCGGCAGGATGAGGTAATAGGCTCATGCGCCGATGTTGTCTCGTCAGGCGACTTGATTTTGAACTCATTCAAAGTCAACACTTAGGTAGAATGAGGCGATAGGCTCGTGCTCCGATGATATAGCATAAGGCTACTTGATTGTGAACTCATTTAGGACAATACTTCGGCAGGATGAGGCAATAGTCTAATGCTCCGATGTTGTCGCATCAGGCTACTTGATTGTAAACTCATTCAAAGACAACACTTCGGTAGGATGAGGTAAAGGGCTCGTGCTCCGATGATGTCGTATCAGGCTACTTGATTGTGAACTCATTCAAAGACGACCCTTCGGCAGGATGAGGTAATAGGCTCTTGCTCCAATGTTGTCGCATCAGGCTACTTGATTATGAACTCATTCAAAGACCACACCTCGGCTGGATGAGGATATATGACTCGTGGTCCAATGTTGTCGCATCAGGCTACTTGATTGTGAACTCATTTAGAAGAACACTTCGGCCTGATGAGGCAATAGGCTCGTGCTCCGATGTTGTCGCATCTGGCTACTTGATTGTGAACTCATTCAAAGACAACACTTTGGTACGATGAGGCAATAGGCCAGTGCTCCGATATTGTCGCATCATGCTACTTTATTGTGAAATCATTCAAAGACAACACTTTAGCAGGGTGAGGCAATAGTCTCGTGCTCCGATGTTGTCGCATCAGGCTACTGATTGTGAACTCATTAAATGACAACTTATTGGCAGGGAGAGGCAATAGGCTCTTGCTCCGATGTTATCTCATCAGGCTTTGTGATTGTGAACTCATCCAGAGATAACACTTTGGTAGGATGAGGCAGTAGGCTCGTGCTCCGATTAATGTCGCATCAGGCTACTTGATTGTGAACTCATTTGAGAGAAAACTTTGGCAGGATGAGGCAATAGGCTCGAGAGCCGATGTTGTCGCATCTGGCTACTTGATTGTGAACTTATTCAAAGAAATCACTTTGGGGGATGAGGCAACAGGCTCTTGCTCCAATGTTGTCGCATCAGGCTACTTAATTGTGAACTCATTTAAAAACAACACTTTGGCAGGATGAGGCAATAGGCTCGTGGTCCGAAGTTGTCGCATCAGGCTACTCGATTGTGAACTCATTCATGGACAACACTTTGGCAGGATGAGGCAATAGGCTCATGGTCCGAAGTTGTCGTGTCAGGCTTCTTGATTGTGAACTCATTCATAAACGACACTTCGGCAGGATGAGGCAATAGGCTCGTGCTCCGATGATGTCGTATCAGGCTACTTGATTGTGAACTCATTTAAGATAAGTCATTGGTAGGATGAGGCAAAATCGCTCGTGGTCCAATGTTGTCGCATCAGGCTACTTGATTGTGAACTCGTTCAGAGACATCATTTCAGCAGGATGAGGCGATAGGCTCGTGGTCCGAAGTCGCATCTGGCCACTTGATTGTGAACTCATTCAAAGACAACACTTTGGTACGATGAGGCAATAGGCCAGTGCTCCGATATTGTCGCATCATGCTACTTTATTGTGAAATCATTCAAGGACAACACTTTAGCAGGGTGAGGCACTAGGCTCGTGCTCCGATGTTGTCGCTCCAGGCTTCTCGATTGTGTACTCATTCAAAGACAATACTTTGGTAGAATGAGGCAATAGGCTCGTGCGCCGATGATATCGCTTCAGGCTACTTGATTGTGAACTCATTTAAGAGAACACTTCGGCAGGATGAAGCAATAGGCTCGTGCTCCGATGTTGTTGCATCAGGCTACTTGATTTTATATTCATTTGAATACGAAACTTTGGCAGGATGAGGCAGTAGGCTCGTAGTCCGATGCTGTTGCATCAGGCTACTTGATTGTGAACTCATTCAAAGAAAACACTTCCGTAGGCTGAAACAACAGGCTCATGCTCCGATGTCGTCGCATCAGGCTACTTGATTTCGAACTCATTCAGAGACAACACTTTGGCTGGATGAGGCAATATGCTCGTGCTCCGATGTTGTCGCATCAGGCTACTTGATTGTGAACTCATTCAAAGACGATACTTCGACAGGATGAGGCAATAGGCTCGCGCTCCGATGTTGTCGCATCAGGTTACTTGATTGTGAACTGTTCCAATGACAACAACTCGGCAATTTGAGGCAATAGGCTCGTGCTCCAATGTTTTCACATAAATCTACTTGATTGTGAACTCATTCAAAGACAACATTTTGGCAGGATGAGGCAATTGGCTCGTGCTCCAATGTTGTCCCATCAGACTACTTGATTGTGAACTCATTCAATGACGTCACTTTGGCAGGATGAAGCAGAAGGCTCGTGCTCCGATGTTGTTGAATCAGGCTTCTTGATTGTGAACTAACTCAGGAGAACACTTTGGCAGGATGAGGCAGTAGGCTCGTTGTCCGGTGATGTCGCTTCAGGCTAATTGATTGTGAACTATTTTAAGAGAACACTTCGGCAGGAAGAGGCAATAGCCTCGTGCGCCGATGTTGTCGTATCATGCTACTTGATTGTGATTTCATTCAAAGACAACACTTCGGTAGGACGAGGCAATAGGCTCGTGCTCTGATGTTGTCGCATCTGGCTCCTTGATAGTGAACTCATTCAAAGACAACACTTGGCAAGAGAGGCAATAGGCTCATGCTCCGATGTTGTCACATCTGGCTACTTGATTGTAAATTCATTCATAGACAACCCTTTGCAAGGATGAGCAATATGCTCGTATTCCGATGTTGACGCATCAGGCTACATGATTGTGAACTCATTCAAAGACAACACTTCGGCAGGATGAGGCAATAGGCTCGTGCTCCAATGTTGTTGCATCAGGCTACTTGATTGTGAACTCATTCAAAGACGACACTTCGGCAGGATGAGTCAGTAGGCTCGTGGTCCGAAGTTGTCGCATCAGGCTACTTGATTGTGAACTCATTCAAAGTCAACACTCAGGAAGAATGAGGCGATAGGCTCGTGCTCCGATGATATCGCATAAGGCTACTTGATTGTGAACTCGTTTAAGAGAACACTTCGGCAGGATGAGGCAATAGGCTCGAGAGCCGATGTTGTCGCATCTGGCTACTTGATTGTAAACTCATTCAAAGACAACACTTCGGTAGGATGAGGTAATAGGCTCGTGCTCCGAGGTTGTCGTATCAGGCTACTTGATTGTGAACTCATTCAATGACGACACTTCGGCAGGATGAGGCAATAGGCTCTTGCTCCGATGTTGTCGCATCTGGCTACTTGATTGTGAACTCATTCAAAGACAACTCTTTGGTACGGTGAGACAATAGGCCAGTGCTCCGATATTGTCGCATCAGGCTACTTTATTGTGAAATCATTCAGAGACAACACTTTAGCAGGGTGAGGCAATAGGCTCGTGCTCCGATGTTGTCGCATCAGGCTACTGATTGTGAACTCATTCAATGACAACTTATTGACAGGGAGAGGCATATGGCTCTTGCTCCGATGTTGTCGCATTTGGCTTTGTGATTGTGAACTCATCCAGAGACAACACTTTGGTAGGATGAGGCAATAGGATCGTGCTCCGATGGATGTCGCATCAGGCTACTTGATTGTGAACTTATTCAAAGAAATCACTTTGGGGGATGAGGCAACAGGCTCTTGCTCCAATGTTGTCGCATCAGGATACTTAATTATGAACTTATTTAAAAACAACACTTTGGCAGGTAGAGGCAATAGGCTCGTGGTCCGAAGTTGTCGCATCAGGCTACTTTATTGTGAACTCATTCAAAAACAACACTTTGGCAGGATAAGGCAATAGGCTCATGGTCCGAAGTTGTCGTATCAGGCTTCTTGATTGTGAGCTCATTCATAAACGACACTCCGGCAGGATGAGGCAATAGGCTCGTGCTCCGATGATGTCGTATCAGGCTACTTGATTGTGAACTCATTTAAGATAACACATCGGTAGGATGAGGCAATATGGCTCGTGGTCCAATGTTGTCGCATCAGGCTACTTGATTGTGAACTCGTTCAGAGACATCACTTCAGCAGGATGAGGCGATAAGCTGGTGGTCCGAAGTCGCATCTGGCTACTTGATTGTGAACTCATTCAAAGACAACACTTCGGTAGGATGAGACAATAGGCTCGTGCTCCGATGTTGTTGCATCAGGCTACTTGATTGTGAACTCATTCAAAGACGACACTTTGGCAGGATGAGGCAGTAGGCTCGTGGTTCGATGTTGTCGCATCAGGCTACTTGATTGTGAACTCATTCAAAGAAAACACTTCTGTAGGATGAAACAACAGGCTCATGCTCCGATGTCGTCGCATCAGGCTACTTGATTTCGAACTCATTCAGAGACAACACTTTGGCTGGATGAGGCAGTAAGCTCGTGCTCCGATGTTGTCGCATCAGGTTACTTGATTGTGAACTGTTTCAATGACAACACTTCGGCAATTTGAGTCGATAGGCTCGTGCTCCGATGTTTTCACATTAGGCTACTTGATTGTGACCTCATTCAAAGACAACATTTTGGCAGGATGAGGCAATTGGCTCGTGCTCCAATGTTGTCCCATCAGACTACTTGATTGTGAACTCATTCAATGACGTCACTTTGGCTGGATGAGGCAGTAGGCTCGTGCTCCGATGTTGTTGAATCAGGCTTCTTGATTGTGAACTAACTCAGGAGAACACTTTGGCAGGATGAGGCAGTAGGCTCGTTGTCCGGTGTTGTCGCTTCAGGCTACTTGATTGTGAACTAATTTAAGAGAACACTTCGGCAGGATGAGGCAATAGCCTCGTGCGCCGATGTTGTCGCATCATGCTACTTGATTGTGAACTCATTCAATGACAACACTTTGGTAGAATGAGGCGATAGGCTCGTGCTCCGATGATATCGCATCTGGCTATTTGATTGTGAACTCATTTAAGAGAACACTTCGGTAGGATGAGGCAACAGGCTCGTGTTCCGATAATGCCGCATCAGGCTACTTGATTGTAAACTCATTCAATGACAACACTTCGGTAGGATGAGGTAATAGGCTCGTGCTCCGATGATGTCATATCAGGCTACTTGATTGTGAACTCATTCAAAGACAACACGTTGTCAGGATGAGGCAATATGACTCGTGGTCCGATGTTGTCGCATCAGGCTACTTGATTGTGAACTCATATAGGAGAACACTTCGGCAGGATGAGGCAATAGGCTCGTGCTCCAATGTTGTCGCAGCAGGCTACTGATTGTGAACTTCTTCAATGACAACTTATTGGCAGGATGAGGCAATACGCTCTTGCTCCGATGTTGTCGCATCAGGCTACGTGATTGTGAACTCATCCAGAGACAACAATTTGGTAGGATGAGGCAATAGGCTCGTGCTCCGATGATGTCGCATCAGGCTACTTGATTGTGAACTCATTTAAGAGAACACTTCGGCAGGATGAGGCAATAGGCTCGTGCGCCGATGTTGTCGGATCTGGCTACTTGATTGTGAACTCGTTCAAGTACAACACTTTGACAGGATAAGGCAATAGGCTCGTGGTCCGAAGTTGTCGCATCAGTCTACTTGATTGTGAACTCATTCATAAACGACACTCCGGCAGAATGAGGCAATAGGCTCGTGCTCCGATGATGTCGTATCAGGCTACTTGATTGTGAACTCATTTAAGATAACACATTGGTAGGATGAGGCAATATAGCTCGTGGTCCAATTTTTTCGCATTACGCTACTTGATTGTGAACTCGTTCAGAGACATCACTTCAGCAGGACGAGGCAATAGGCTCGTACACCGATGTTGTTGCATCTGGCTACTTGATTGTGACCTCATTTTAAGACAACACTTCGTCAGGATGAGGCAATATGACTCGTGGTCCGATGTTGTCGCATCAGGCTACTTGATTGGGAACTCATTTAGGAGAACACTTCGACAGGATGAGGCAATAGGCTCGTGCTCCTATGTTGTTGCATCTGGCTTCTTGATTGTGAACTCATTCAATGACAACACTATGGTAGGATGAGGCAATAGGCCAGTGCTCCGATATTGTCGCATCAGGCTGCTATATTGTGAAATCATTCAATGACAACACTTAGCAAGGTGTGGCAAAAGGCTCGTGCTCCGATTTTGTCGCAGCAGGCTACTGATTGTAAACTTTTTCAATGACAACTTATTGGCAGGATGAGGCAATTGGCTCGTGCGCCGATGTTGTCGCATCTGGCTACTTGATTGTGAACTTATTCAAAGAAATCACTTTGGGTGATGAGGCAACAGGCTCTTGCTCCAATGTTGTCGCATCAGGCTATTTGATTGTGAACTCATTCAAAAACAACACTTTGGCAGGATGAGGCAATAGGCTCATGGTCCGAAGTTGTCGTATCAGGCTTCTTGATTGTGAGCTCATTCATAAACGACACTCCGGCAGGATGAGGCAATAGGCTCGTGCTCCGATGATGTCGTATCAGGCTACTTGATTGTGAACTCATTTAAGATAACACATCGGTATGATGAGGCAATATGGCTCGTGGTCCAATGTTGTCGCATCAGGCTACTTGATTATGAACTCGTTCAGAGACATCACTTCAGCAGGATGAGGCGATAAGCTGGTGGTCCGAAGTCGCATCTGGCTACCTGATTGTGAACTCATTCAAAGACAACACTTCGGTAGGATGAGACAATAGGCCAGTGCTCCGATATTGTCGCATCAGGCTATTAGTTTGTGAACCCATTCATGGACAACACTTTAGCAGGGTGAGGCAATAGGCTCGTGCTCCGATGTTGTCGCATCTGGCTACTTGATTGTGAACTCATTCAAAGAAAACACTTCGGCAGGACGAGGCAATAGGCTCATGCTTCGATGTTGTCGCATCATGCTACTTGATTGTGAACTCATTCAAAGACAACACTTCGGTAGGACGAGGCAAGAGGCTCGTGCTCTGATGTTGTCGCATCTGGCTTCTTGATCGTGAACTCATCCAAAGACGACACTTTGGCAGGATGAGGTAGTAGGCTCGTGGTTCGATGTTGTCGCATCAGGCTACTTGATTGTGAACTCATTCAAAGAAAACACTTCTGTAGGATGAAACAACAGGCTCATGCTCCGATGTCGTCGCATCAGGCTACTTGATTTCGAACTCATTCAGAGACAACACTTTGGTTGGATGAGGCAATAAGCTCGTGCTCCGTTGTTGTCGCATCAGGTTACCTGATTGTGAACTGTTTCAATGACAACACTTCGGCAATTTGAGGCAATAGGCTCGTGCTCCGATGTTTTCACATTAGACTACTTGATTGTGAACTCATTCAATGACGTCACTTTGGCAGGATGAGGCAGAAGGCTCGAGCTCCGATGTTGTTGAATCAGGCTTCTTGATTGTGAGCTAACTCAGGAGAACATTTTGGCAGGATGAGGCAGTAGGCTCGTTGTCCGGTGTTGTAGCTTCAGGCTACTTAATTGTGAACTAATTTAAGAGAACACTTCGGCAGGATGAGGCAATAGCCTCGTGCGCCGATGTTGTCGCATCATGCTACTTGATTGTGAACTCATTCAATGACAACACTTTGGTAGAATGAGGCGATAGGCTCGTGCTCCGATGATATCGCATCTGGCTATTTGATTGTGAACTCATTTAAGAGAACACTTCGGTAGGATGAGGCAACAGGCTCGTGTTCCGATATTGTCGCATCAGGCTACTTGATTGTAAACTCATTCGAAGACAACACGTTGGTAGGATGAGGCAATGGGCCATTGCTCCGATATTGTCACATCAGGCTACTATATTGTAAAATCATTAAATGACAACACTTAGCAGGGTGAAGCAAAAGGCTCGTGCTCTGATGTTGTCGCAGCAGGCTACTGATTGTGAACTTTTTCAATTACAACTTATTAGCAGGATGAGGCAATAGGCTATTGTTCCGATGTTGTCGCATCAGGCTACGTGATTGTGAAATCATCCAGAGACAACACTTTGGTAGGATGAGGCAATAGGCTCGTGCTCCGATGATGTCACATCAAGTTACTTGATTGTGAACTCATTCAGGAGAACACTTTGGCAGGGTGAGGCAATAGGCTCGTGCGACGATGTTGTCGCATCTGGCTACGTGATTGTGAACTCATCCAGAGACAACACTTTGGTAGGATAAGGCAATAGGCTCGTGCTCCGATGATGTCGCAACAGGCTACTTGATTGTGAACTCATTTAAGAGAACACTTCGGTAGGATGAGGCAATAGGCTCGTGCGCCGATGTTGTCGCATCTGGCTACTTGATTGTGAACTCATTCAAAGACAACACTTTGACAGGATGAGGCAATAGGCTCGTGGTCCGAAGTCGTCGCATCAGGCTACTTGATTGTGAACTCATTCATAAACGAAACTCCGGCAGGATGAGGCAATAGGCTCGTGGTCCGATGATGTCTCATCAGGTTATTTGATTGTGAACTCATTCAAAGACGAAAATTTGGAAGGATGAGGCAACAGGCTCGTGTTCCGATATTGTCGCATCAGGCTACTTGATTGTAAACTCATTCATAGACTACACTTCGGTAGGATGAGGTAATAGGCTCGTGCGTCGTTGATGTCGTATCAGGCTACTTGATTGTGAATTCATTCAAAGACGACACTTCGGCAGGATGAGGCAATAGGCTCTTGCTCCAATGTTGTCGCGTCAGGCTACTTGATTGTGAACGCATTCAATGACAACACTTCGGCAGGATGAGGCAATATTCCTCCTGGTCCGATGTTGTCGCATCAGGTTACTTGATTTTGAACTCACATAGGATAACACTTCGGGAATATGAGCCAATAGGCTCATACACCGATGTTGTCGCATCTGGCTACTTGATTGTGAACTCATTCAAAGACAACACTTCGGCAGGACGAGGCAATAGGCTCGTGCTCTGATGTTGTCGCATCTGGCTCCTTGATCGTAAACTCATTCAAATACGACACTTCAGCAAGATGAGGCAATAGGCTCCAGCTCCGATGTTGTCACATCAGGCTACATGATTGTAAACTCATTCGAAGACAACACTTTGCAAGGATGAGCAATATGCTCGTATTCCGATGTTGCCGCATGATTGTGAACTCATTCAATGACAACACTTCGGCAGGATGAGGCAATATTCCTCGTGGTCCGATGTTGTCGCATCAGGCTACTTGATTTTGAACTCATTTAGGAAAACACTTCGGGAAGATGAGGCAATAGGCTCATACACCGATGTTGTCGCATCTGGCTACTTGATTGTGAACTCATTCAAAGGAAAACACTTCTGTAGGATGAAACAATAGGCTAGTGCTCCGATGTTGTCGCATCAGGCTACTTGATTGTGAACTCATTCAAAGACAACACTTCGAAAGGACGAGGCAATAGGATCGTTTTCTGAAGTTTTCGAATCTGGCTCCTTGATCGTGAACTCATTCAAATACGACACTTCAGCAGGATGAGGCAATATGCTCCTGCTCCGATGTTGTCACATCAGGCTACTCGATCGTAAACTCATTCAAAGACAACACTTTGCAAGGATGAGCAATATGCTCGTATTTCGATGTAGTCGCATGATTGTGAACTCATTCAAAGACAACACTTCGGCAGGATGTCGCAATATGCTCGTGCTCCGATATTGTTGCATCAGGCTACTCAATTGTGAACTCATTCATAGACGACACTTTGGCAGGATGAGGCAGTAGGGTCGTGGTCCGAAGTTGTCGCATCAGGCTACTCGATTGTGAACTCATTCAAAGGAAAACACTTCTGTAGGATGAAACAATAGGCTAGTGCTCCGATGTTGTCGCATCAGGCTACTTGATTGTGAACTCATTCAGAGGCAACACTTTAGCTGGATGAGCAATAAGCTCGTGCTCTGATGTTGTTGCATCAGGCTACTTGATTGTGAAATCATTCAAAGACGATACTTCGACAGGATGAGGCAATAGGCTCGCGCTCCGATGTTTTCGCATCAGGTTACTTGATTGTGACCTGTTTCGATGACAACACTTCGGCAGGATGAGGCAATAGGCTCGTGCTCCAATGTTGTTGCATCAGGCTACTTGATTGTGAACTAATTCATAGACGACACTTTGGCAGGATGAGGCAATAGGCTCGTGGTCCGATGTTGTCGCAAAAGGCTACTTGATTGTGAACTCATTCAAAGTCAACATATTGGTAGAATGAGGCGATAGGCTCGTGCTCCGATGATATCGCATCAGGCTACTTGATTGTGAACTCATTCAAAGACAACTCTTCGGTAGGATGAGGCAACAGGCTCGTGTTCAGAGATTGTCGAATCAGGCTACTTGATTGTAAATTCATTCAAATACAATACTTCGGTAGAATGAGGTAATAGGCTCGTGCTCCGATGATGTCGTATCAGGCTACTTGATTGTGAACTCATTCAAAGTCGACTCTTCAGCAGGAGGAGGCAATAGGCTCTTGCTCCGATGTTGTCGCATCAGGCTACTAGATTGTGAACTCATTCACCGACGACACTTCGGCAGGATGAGGCAATAGGCTCTTGCTCCGATGCTGTCGCATCAGGCGGCTTGATTGTAAACGCATTCAAAGGCAATACTTCGGCAGGATGAGGCAATAGTATCTTGCTCCGATGTTGTCGCATCAGGTTATTTGATTGTGAACTCATTCAAAGACGAAACTTCTTTAGGATGAGGCAACAGGCTCGTGTTCCGATATTGTTGAATCAGGCTACTTGATTGTGAACTCATTCATAGACAACACTTCGGCAGGATAAGGATATATGACTCGTGGACCGATGTTGTCGCATCAGGCTACTTGATTGTGAACTCATTTAGGAGAACACTTCGGCCTGATGAGGCAATAGGCTCGAGCTCCGATGTTGTCGCATCTGGCTACTTGATTGTGAACTCATTCAAAAACAACACTTTGGTAGGATGAGGCAATAGGCCAGTGCTCCGATATTGTCGCATCAGTCTACTATATTGTGAAATCATTCAGAGACAACACTTTGGCAGGATTAGGCAATAGGTTCTTGCTCCAATGTTGTCGCATCAAGCAACTTAATTGTGAACTCATTTAAAGACAACACTTTGGCAGGATGAGGCAATATGCTCGTGGTCCGAAGTTGTCGCATCAGGCTACTTGATTGTGAACTCATTCATAGACAACACTTTGGCAAGATGAGGCAATAGGCTCATGGTCCGAAGTTGTCGCATCAGGCTACTTGATTGTGAACTCATTCATAAACGACACTCCGGCAGGATGAGGCAATAGGCTCGTGCTCCGATGATGTCGTATCAGGGGTCTTGATTGTGAACTCATTTAAGATAACACATCGGTAGGATGAGGCAATATGGCTCGTGGTCAAATGTTGTCGCATCAGGCTACATAATTGTGAACTCGTTCAAAGACATCACTTCAGCAGGATGAGGCGATAGGCTCGTGGTCCGATGTCGCATCTGGCTACTTGATTGTGAACCCATTCAAAGACAACACTTAGGTAGGATGAGACAATAGGCCAGTGCTCCGATATTGTCGCATCAGGCTATTGGATTGTGAACTCATTCAAGGACAACACTCTAGCAGGGTGAGGCAATAGGCTCGTGCTCTGATGTTGTCACCCCAGGCTACTCGATTGTGAACTCATTCAAAAACAATACTTTGGTAGACTGAGGCAATAGGCTCGTGCTCCGATGATATCGCATCATGCTAGTTGATTGTGAACACATTTAAGAGAACACTTCGGCAGGATGAGGCAATAGGCTCGTACACCGATGTTGTCGCATCTGGCTACTTGATTGTGAACTCATTCGAAGATAACACTTCGACAGGACGAGGCAATAGGCATATGCCTCGATGTTTTTGCATCATGCTACTTGATTGTGAACTGATTGAAAGACAACAATTCGGTAGGACGAGGCAATAGGCTCGTGCTCTGATGTTGTCGCATCTGGCTCCCTGATCGTGAACTCATTCAAAGACGATATGCTTCGATGTTGTTGCATCATGCTACTTGATTGTGAACTGATTGAAAGACAACAATTCGGTAGGACGAGTAATAGGCTCGTGCTCAGATGTTGTTGCATCTGGTTCCTTGATCGTGAACTCATTCAAAGACGACACTTTGGCAGAATGAGGCAATAGGCTCTTGCTCCGATGCCGTCACATCAGGCTACTTGATTGTAAACTCATTCAAAGACAACACTTTGCAAGGATGAGCAATATGCTCGTATTCCGATGTTGTCGCATGATTGCGAACTCATTCAAAGACAACACTTCGGCAGGATGAGGCAAAAGGCTCGTGCTCCGATATTGTTGAATCAGGCTTCTTGATTGTGAACTCACTTAAGAGAGCACTTTGGCAGTATGAGGCAGTAGGCTAGTTGTCCGATGTTGTCGCATCAGGCTACTTAATTGTGAACTCATTCAAAGAAAACACTTCTGTAGGATGAAACAATAGGCTCGTGCTCCGATGTTGTCGCATCAGGCTACTTGATTGCGAACTCATTCAGAGACAACACTTTGGCTGGATGAGGCAATAAGCTCGTGCTCCGATGTTGTCGCATCAAGCTACTTGATTGTGAATTCATTCTAAGACGATACTTCAACAGGATGAGGCAATAGGCTCGCGCTCCGATGTTGTCGCATCAGGTTACTTGATTGTGAACTGTTTCAACGACAACACTTCAGCAATTTGAGGCAATAGGCTCGTGCTCCGATGTTTTCACATTAGGCTACTTGATTGTGAACTCATTCAAAGACAACATTTGGCAGGATGAGGCAATTGGCTCGTGCTCCGATGTTGTCCCATCAGACTATTTGATTGTGTACTCATTCAATGACATCACAATGGCAGGATGAGGCAAAAGGCTCGTGCTCCGATATTGTTGAATCAGGCTTCTTGATTGTGAACTCACTTAAGAGAGCACTTTGGGAGGATGAGGCAGTAGGCTAGTTGTCCGGGGTTGTCGATTCAGGCTACTTGATTATGAACTGATTTAAGAGAACACTTCGGCAGGATGAGGCAATAGGCTCGTGCGCCGATGTTGTCGCATCATGCTACTTGATTGTGAACTCATCCAATGACAACACTTTGGTAGAATGAGGCGTTAGGCTCGTGCTCCGATGATATCGCATCTGGCTACTTGATTGTGAACTCATTTAAGAGAACACTTCGGTAGGATGAGGCAACAGGCTCGTGTTCCGATACTGTCGCATCAGGCTTTTTGATTGTAAATTCATTCAATGACAACACTTCGGTAGGACGAGGTAATAGGCTCGTGCTCCGAAGTTGTCGCATCAGGCTACTGATTGTGAACTCTTTCAATGACAACCTATTGGCAGGATGAGGCAATAGGCTCTTGCTCCGATATTGTCGCATCAGGCTACGTGATTGTGAACTCATCCAGAGACAACACTTTGGTAGGATGAGACAATAGGCTCGTGCTCGATGATGTCGCATCAGGCTACTTGATTGTGAAGTCATTTAAGAGAACACTTCGGCATGATGAGGCAATAGGCTCGTGCGACGATGTTGTCGCATCTGCCTACTTAATTGTGAACTCATTTCAAGACAACACATTAGCAGGATGAGGCAATAGGCTCATGCTCTGATGTTGTCGCATCTGGCTCCTTGATAATAAACTCATTCAAAGACAACACTTTGCAAGGATGAGCAATATGCTCGTATTCCGATGTTGTCGCATGATTGTGAACTCATTCCAAGACAACACTTCGGCAGGATGAGACAAAAGGCTCGTGCTCCGATGTTGTTGAATCAGGCTTCTTGATCGTGAACTCACTTAGGAGAACACTATGGCAGGATGAGGCAGTAGGCTCCTGGTCCGGTGTTGTCGCATAAGGCTACTTAATTGTGAACTCATTTAAGAGAACACTTCGACAGGATGAGGCAATAGGCTCGTGCGCCGAAGTTGTCGCATCTGGCTACTAGATTGTGAACTCATTCAAAGGACAATCTTCGGCAGGACGAAGCAATAGGCTCATTTTTCGATGTTGTCGCATCAGGCTACTTGATTGTGAACTCATTCAAAGAAAACAATTCTGTTGGATAAAGCAATAGGCTCGTGATTCGATGTTGTCGCATCAGGCTACTTGATTGTGAACTCATTCAAAGACAACACTTTGCAAGGATGAGCAATATGCTCGTATTCCGATGTTGTCGCATGATTGTGAACTCATTCAAAGACAACACTTCGGCA
>SDVV010015955.1:0-14383 GCA_016164225.1 Gammarus roeselii | reverse complement strand
TACAATTTCTCGTTTTTATTAAAAAAAATTGATAAGTTTTTAGTTTTTCTTTTTTAATTTTAATTGGTTTTGATTCTAGATTCACAAGCCCCGGTGTCAGTGGGGGGGGGCTCACCTCTTTGTGCACCAAGGGGGGATGTGCTACAAACTGAAAGGGGGGGACGGTGGAGGGATCTTCTAACTCAAAACGTATTCCGAGGTTGCTGCCATTTTCCTCCTTGATTATGATGTTTTGGTTGTGGTGGCGTACCGCTCACCCTCCTACTCAGCTGAGGAGAATGCTAAACTGATTGAATTCTTGATGGAGTTTTGTGTTGGCAGAGAGGTTGTTGTTCATGGGGATTTTAACTTGCCTTCATTGGACTGGTCTGCAGACGTTTTTAATAATGATATCCCTTTCGTTGATTCCCAATTTCTTGATTTTTTATTCTTCTTGGACTCACTCAGTGGGTGAGGGAAGGTACTTCAGTGGATTCTGGTAGCATTCTTGATCTGGTGTTGACTACGGAGGAGGATCGGGTGTCTTCTGTGGCGGTTTTGCCTCCTCTTCCGGGATGCCACCATGCCCCTGTCTTGGTGGAGTATATCTTACAGATGGATGATGTTGCAGGGGATCCTGGTTTGAAATCAGTTACGTGGTCTCATGGTGATGACAAAAGCATGAGAGAGGTTTTAGAGGGCGTTGACTGGCATTACGAGTTTCTGTACGGCACTGTGGAGGAGAATTATAGTTTGTTTCAGACAATTGTCCATTCACTTGGGGACAAGTTTGTTCCCACTCGAGACTCTGCTTCACGACCACTCGAGACTCTGCTTCACGACCAAGCTGGTTGCGGGGCCCTCCTTGGGAACTGATGACCAGTAGATCTAGATCTTGGGCGCAGTATAAGCTTTTCAGGGGGGAGCTTGGTAGGCAGCATGGGGAGGTGTTGGCATCCTTGCAGAGATTTAGTGGGCCTAATTTTGAGTACAGAAATTTTTCACGCCACAGCCAGTGTCTGTAAGAGCAGAAATTAGCAGACAACTTCATTGGTACTCCCAAGATGTTTCACTCCTATATCAGAGGAAGAAAGAAGGGCTGTTCTTCTGTTGGTCCTCTGAAGCTTCCATCTGGTGAGGTTGTTGCTGGTCAGGGAGACATGAGTCAGCTGTTTGCAGATTTTTTTTTCGTCTGTTTTTGTGGATGCTGATCCTGCCGGCCCTTCCCCCTATCAGATTTTTCCTGGAAAATTTAATGGGATTTGTGTGACTAGACTATTAGTTTCCCAGTTTCTGGGTGGTTAAAACTCATTTTCTGCCCTGGAACCTGATGGCATTCACCCTGGTGTTTTGAAGTCATGTTCTTTGCAGCTGTAATTGCCCTTGTCTCTGATTTTTGCAAAACCATTGGACCTGGGAGTTTTACCGGAGACCTGGAAGGAATCTCGTGTTGTTCCTATATTCAAGTCTGGTTCAAGAAGTAACCCTCTCAATTACAGACCTGTGAGTTTTACTTCTGTTTGCTGTAAGGTGCTGGAGCAGGTTATTGTGTCTCAGTTGGTGTCTTTTCTGGAAGATTCTGGCATTTTGTCTGAGGGTCAATTTGGTTTCAGGGTGGGAAGGAGCACTGAAGATCAACTTTTGCTTATTTATGGTGAGGTTGCTGATCGAGTAGATGAAGAAATGATTGTTGATGTGGTCTTTCTGGATTCCTCTAAAGCGTTCAATGTGGTCAGTCACTTGGTTTTGTTTGACAAACTGAGATGTGTGGGTATTCCGGATGGACTGTTAGATTGATTCGTAATTTTCTGATAGGGAGGGGGGAGTTGTAAGTGACTTCCGGGAGGTGACAAGTGGTGTGCCCCAGGGTTCTGTGCTGGATCCACTCTTGTTCCTGCTATATTTCAATCATGTTGCAGCAGGTGTGGCTTGTGAGTGGAAGGCCTTTGCTAATGACTTCAAACTTCATTTGAGTTTCCCCCCTGATGTACAAGCAGTTTACCTGGGTGTGTCTTCCTTGCAGAGGGATCTGAATTTGGTGCAGTCTGTGTCGTTGTCATGGAATCTCTTGTTGAACATTGGCAAGTGTGTCTTTATGCGTTTTTACAGGGGCCCTCTTGAATTGGAGCAGATTGATGATAGAACTGCTTATTATTTGAATAGTGTGGTACTTGAGCTTGTCGATTCCTTCAGGGACTTGGGACTAGTTGTTGACTCAAGGCTACATTCCATCTCTATGTGAGAAGTGTTGTAAGAAAGGCTTCCACTCTGGCAACCAGTCTGCTCTGCTCCACTGTCAATAGGAGTTCTGTTTTCATGGTCTCTTTGTTTATTACTCATATAAAACCCATCTTGGACTACTGCTCATGTGTGTGGAATGTGGGATATTTGGGGGACCTGAGACTATTGGAGTCTGTGCAGAGGAGGTGGACCAGGGAGATTGATGGGCTGGGTGGAGTGGACTAAGGTGAGCGGTTCAAAGCAATGCAGTTGTTTTCTGTGAGGGGGAGGTTGTTGCGTTCTGACCTTGTGAAGTGTTGAAAGATTTTTAATTGTTCTGTTGATTCAGGTTTGTCTGCTCTGTTTGAGAAAGCTCCGGATGTTGGCACATGTGGGCATTCTTTTAAGCAGGTGGTTCCTTGTTGTCAGACGGACTATAAACGCAGATTCTTTTATTCTTGCTGTGTGCAGATTTGGAACCGGCTGCCCGCTGATGTGGTGCTGTGTGATTCACTTTGCCACTTCAAGAGGGCCCTGCGGGAGGAATTGGGGGCAGTGTTGTATGAGTTTTGCTAGACCTAATTTGATGTGATCTTGTGGATTTGTTTGTGTTGCTGACAGTTGTTGACTGTCTTCATTGTTTTGTTTTCTTTCGACCAATCAAGCGCATTCCGACCAACATCCAGCTGCAGTGCTTGTGCCGTGCTGTTCTTTTTGAGTGCTGGCGCGCTGAGGTGTACTGCCTCCCATGCCTGCGTGCTCTGTTGGCGGGGCTGTGGGGGGCTGCAGAGGTGAGATACATATCACTTGTATATTCTGATATTTCTGTAATTTTTTAGTTGTCATACCTACCTTGACAAATTTGGAATCATCCAAAAAAAAAATTGAAACGACACAGTAGCCAGCTACTTAAAATTTACACATGTGTTTTCAATGACAGTTGATCAAGATTTCTCCTTACAGGGTAAGCATGTTTCATCAATGTCAACAAATAATTCATGCTGTTTGATGTGACACAGATTCTGGTATTTGAACATAACTATCATTTAATTCTTCATCATGTAACTTTTCAATAATTTAGCACATTGCTATAACAAGTGCATACTAATATTTTATTCTTCTAAAATAATACATACTCACTAATGAACATGTATAAGTGTCCATCAATATATTCATTGCTTTTTACATGGCTCGTAGGTAGCTAATTAAACTTGGTAATTCAATCTTGGTCACTCGTCAATGCTAAATGTCATGCAATCATGAGCCTCTGGCCAAATTATCTTACCAAAACTCCTTTGCATAGGTATCTTGTTGTAGATCCAATATTCATGCATAAATTCATGTTTACTACAACAATTCCAATTGAAATTGATGTAGAGTAGTAGCTATGGGGATGCCACTCTAAATACAAAACTCTCTGCAAAATATAAGGTCAAGTGAACATCTTTAGCTCTTGTTAGCTTTTTTATACCCAAGTGAACATGGACATTTTAGTCAATAACTGTTAGCTTAAGACTAAACAATCAAACATAAACACCCTAGTGCAACACACAACAGAGTACAGATACAGACACTAGGCTGCATCCCCCAGGATAGGAGGGTGGCCTATGGCAAGGCGCACCCCCACACCCTCATACGCGCACACTCGCACAACTTAGCCCTTTTGTGCTAAAGGGTCTGGCCGGTAACCCCGCAACACACACTCTGGGTCACGAGTGCAGTCCAAGGATCCGTTGTCAGCAGCAGGGCCTGACAGTATTCACAGGTTTACCCCTGCCACTTCATTATGACTGTGCCCCCCCCACCCACAACCATCCCGATAACGGGATGCCAAGGGCAGGAAAGCGCATCAGAGCAGCGTCAAAATCAACCATTCACAACTATTCTCCACTCACATTTGTTCATTGCACGCTCTCTTGTTACATCCACATTCATGTCTCTCCTTCCTAATGCCTGCTTCACACCATCCATCCATCCAAACTTTGGTCTACCTCTAGGCCTGCAACCACTCGCCTCTGCATTCATCACCCTTTTCACCAATCTTTCTTCATCCATCCTCTCCATACGCCTACATCATCTCAGAACAGGCGAATCCACTCAGTCCTGCAACTTCTTCACCATCCCTGTTCTGATTCGAACCACGTCGTTGGTGATCCGGTCTCTCAGCATTACTCCAGCCATGCTACTCAAACATTTCATCTTAAAAACATTCAACCTTCTTCTCTCCTCTGCTCTCACCCCCAAAATCTTAGCAACGTAGGGCACAGTTGGGACAACAACACCCTCATACAGCCTTCTCTTTGCTTCCATCCCTAACATCCTACAGCTCATTACACTCTTCAGTGCACCCAACACGTTACATCCCTCCTACACTCGCACCTTCACTTCAGTTTTCACTAGTTCTTCTATCTCCACATGGGAGCCCATATACCTGAAGCACAACTTCCTCCAAGAGCTCTCCATTTAGGGGGACACTAATTTTGCTTGCATCAACAGTCCTCGAGCACCTCATTACTTTACTTTTACCCACGTTCACTAGAAGCTTCCTCTTCTCACAGACACTAGCTTACATAGCTTCTCCTCTGAATCTGCAACCAGGGTCGTATCATAAGCAAATAGCCACTGGCTCAACGGCCAACTCCGCCCATTTGCTTCCAACAGCTCCAAACCATGACCCAGCACACTTGCGTTCACCTCCCTTACCACGCCATCCATATAGATATTGAACAGCCAAGGAGACATTACGCAGCCTTGTCTCAGTCCCACTTTCACTGAGAACCAATCACTCACCTTGCTTCCCACTCTGAAATATGCTCAGCTGCCAACATAGAAACTCTGCATTGCTTTCAACAAATGTCTTTCAGTAGCTAATTTCCAAAACAAAATTACACACCTCAAAAATCTACAGTTTCACACAAAAAAAAAAAAACAATATTTTCAAGTAATTCATTCAAAGAAAAAGTATTGCACTTCAAATGTAGTAAAAACATTTTTGAATAACATACAAAATGCCAATAATGAATAATGACATCTGGCATTGATGGTAAGAAGGTTTATAGATTGCAACTGTGACAAGTATAGCCTCAGGTGTGAACTTCCTTTTGGCATTGATTACTCACTCACCTTGGTTGCCCAAGACTGCTCCACACCCAGGTAAAGGCAGAGTGCAGAGCATGACAGGAGGCACAAAGGCCACAGCACAGCAAAACATCAAGGGCTTGCTTATAGTTAGTGATATCTGCTAACTGCACTATGTCAGCAGGCAAGCTATTCCAGGCACCAACACATCTTCCACTGAAGGATAGACGGCAGATTTCAGAAGAGCAAAGAGGAAACACCAGTTTCCTCCTGTTTGTACCTCTGTTACAAACTCTTGGAGTAAAAAAAACATAGCTAGTTAACAAGTCCAGCAGGTGTTTTACAAAATTGCATAAGAAGGATGCTAATAAACAGCTACAATCCATAGATCACAATCAACTAGGTGCACAGCTACAGCACTCAGAATGGGCCCCTCAAACTCGAAAAATGCTGTTCTTATGCAGATACAGCAGCGATTTATGCTTCTAAGCCCGGCCATCTGTGTCTCCCCTAAAAGCATTAAAGCCAGCAATCTTGCTAAAGAATGATGCAACAGCAGGTAACAACCACCTCTCAATTACAGCCAAAACATAAATACACTGCTTTAGAAGTAAATCTAAGATAAAATCTACTTAATTAGCTAGTGAGTTGACATTAGCAGAGCTCATTTTTAGAACATTAAATCATTTGAGAAACTGCTGGAGCTCAGTGCACGAGAAAATTTAGATCATTTGACCTGGTTTCTTCACATCTTGCAGTGTTGACTTTTTAATGTCCATATAAACTTACAATATCCTAGCTTGTGAGCAATGGCAAATGCCCACCCAGGCTGTTCAAGAGCAAGCAAGGTCATGGAACCTGACAAACCAACACCGACTCAGCGCACACAAACCTGGATTTTGACCACCGAGACCAGGCTCACCTGGGCTATAGACTAAAACCGGGCACCTCGTGCGTGCCACTCTCTGGCTGGCACTTTACTGGCTTTTCCACCCATTGGCACTGCGCGAGCATGCCGCAGCACCCTTACAGGCTCAAGCCCTAAAAATAGACACCTAGACCCTGGGTGTGTGCAGAACAGTGCTGGAATACAGGTCTCCACTTCCATGCCACATCACACACCTGGGCAGCACCCACCCCAGGACCTTGGATAGCAAAGGATGGACCTTGGCGCTGAGACGGGGATTCAAAGGAATCACGCTCAATATTGTTCTCTTAATTCTGTTTATATGTTTCAGATAAAGTAATGTTATGCATTGTTAAATGATATATTGAATCATTGAATTTTCATTTGAGAAGATTGAGAAGGACTTTACTATGGTCAACGTGCTAGCCTGACACCCCAGGACTGGATCCGCAAGTTTGGACCAAGCTGAACTTTGTATCAAAGGATTTGGCTTGCATTACCAACACGAGGTTTGATGCAACTTGAAACTGGTTTCCTAAAGAGAGTACTGAATAATTACGGAGGAGTCTGTAAATGGTGATGCTGTCAAGTAGCTTTAGATTTGTTCAAGCCCTATGCTTTTCTATTATAGTAGCTATAAGCTATTGTATTCAAATTCACGTTCTTGATTAATCTAAATATATTATGAATATGAGCTTTTGAACCTATATAGATAATAAATGAAGTGTTAAGAATTATTGTTCATGTTATGCTGAAGCATTGGGTAATATGTTGGAAGCTTATGAAGGTGTGATCATTTTCCCTCAGTCTGGCCTCCAATTTTATCCACCTCACTTTTTTTCAACAACCTGCATTGTTGGATAAAAAGATTTCTTGACCAAAGCTCATGGCTAGTCAAATATCCCAGAGCCTTGGACCTCTTTGTTCTACTTGTCCTGTTGCCTAAACAAGAAGAGATCTCCATTTTTTTATTCACACAATTTTCACAACTAATGTTGATGATGGAGAAGAGTTTAATTACCAAGGCTGTGGCTATTCAGTATCTTCATTGAACTCCTGAGAAGAAGTCTCCACACCTGTTTCCTTTGTCATGGTTATGTAAAGAGGAAGATTTCCTCTAAGGTGGAAGGACCAGGGTGGAAACTTGAGGCGCTGCCTATAAAGAGTTTAATCCTATTATTGTCCTTGTTGAGGTGATGGTGTGATTACTTGTGTAATTATTTGTTCAAAGTAGTTTATGTAAATGGGGGATGTTGTAAGTAAATGTAATATGAAAGGGAGAATAAACTTTATCTTGCCTCATTGGACCGTAGTTTTGCTCATTGTTATTGTGGTACCCTGATATTAAGGATAGGGAACAAGTGTTTGACAGAACACTGATAGAGTTCCAATTTGGTTGGTTGACCTAAATCAATCAGTTTTAGCCCAGTCAATCTAGAGTGGTAGTTTCCCTCATATTAAACTAGCTATACATTGATGTCATTATTTGGGCTGCCAAGCTCAGCAAAGGGAAGTATTTTGACCACCTAAATTATAACATCTTTCTATCACTATTACTAGAATACTGTTCCACTGGCCCATAACTGTGGTTTGGATTGAAGCTGCCTTTCATTCAACAGATAATTGAGGAACATCAGGCTGAATTAAAAGTTGTATAACATTGCCAACCTAACTCAGACTGATCCACTCAAATCAACTTATTTCAGCAGTTTGAGATCATACAATTGAGTCTCACTTTATTAGTCTTAAATCTAATTTGAGAATCATGATAACAAAAACTTCAATCCGATTTTGACTTTGCCTTATTTAAATGCAATTGGACTTGAGTGGAAATTTGGAGAATTCAACTACTGAGACTTAAAGGAGCCCTCTAATCTAATCTAAACCTTGGACAAGTTGACTTCACCATAGCAGATTGAACCTCAATGTGAACTATCATATGTGGTCAGCAGGCAATTCATTGTCTCCAGTAAGTGTGGCACTTCCCTAATGGGTTGTAAATGAGTCCACTCAAATTATTATTTGCAATAAGATTAGTTAGATATCATGTGGCCCTTCCCTAATGGGTAGAAAATAAGTCCACTTTTAATTTGATTAGAGTAGTTAGTTTAGCTAATAGTTAGAGGTGGCACTTCCTAATGGATGTAAATAAGACCACAATAAATACAAATCAATTAGTATTGAAATGAGATGTAGGGTGGCACTTCCTACAGGATGTAAATAAGCCCACAATGAATACAAATAAATTAGTATTGAAATTAGATGTAAGGTGGCACTTCCTAAGGGATGTAAATAAGCCCACAATAAACACTAGTAGATTACTGACAACCAAATTAGATAAACATTGTGAGACTTCCTAGGAGAAGTAAAGTCCACTAAATTGATAGGGGCTCTGCCCAAAGGCATTAGTGGGGACTAATGGTTAATTCAAAGTAGTGAGGTGGAAGGATATCTTGTTTGGATGATTATTCCGGAATGTTGAGTAGACAATTTATACATCCTATGGGATTATGAGCTGGGTATTTATTTTATTAATAATATCTAAATACATTGTTACTATTGACTCCCTTTAAAGGATGAATTCAAGGGGATATCTGTGGGGCCATACCTTTCATGGTGATGAACCTATTTGTGAATTGATCAAGTCAAAAATAAAAATAGTTATAATTTCTGTGAATATTTACCAGCAGTTGACTTAGATGCAATATGCTATTTACAGATGGTAATTGTTAATAACTATCTACCTGATGTAAAATAATATACTTATACCTGTCAATATCAAACATTTACTTGGTGTTACATATCTGCAAACACACTCTCATTTGATAAGGAAGAACCCAAACAAACAAGCAGACTGTAATTAGAAGAAGAGGGTTTTGTAGCCTTAAAGGCACACCAGGGTATAGATCTAAATTAAGACGGCTAATGTATGTTCATGTGGCAAGCCATCCCCTGACCCTTCGGTACTGCGCGGGCATGCCGCAGCACCCTTACAGGCTCACACCTCTAAAAAAAGCCACCTAGACCCTGGGTGTTGGCAGAACAGTGATGGAATACAGGTCTCTACTTCCATGCCACATCACACACCTGGGCAGCACCTGCCCCAGAACCTTGGATAGCAAAAGATGGACCTTGGCGCTCTCTTGCCCTTTTCACTACTAGAGACAGTTCCTAAACAGCGTAAGGCTGCCCAGAAGAGGGGTCAAACACCAATGATACTGAAGATTGACCTGCAAACAACGGACCATAAGTTGGCTATTATATGTATACCTGAACATCCCCAGCACACCCCCACCCCATTCTAAGTCCAGGCAAGGAACACACAAAGGAGCTATGCTCACAAGCTAATAAGATATTAGCCATGCATATCATGCCTTTGATTTCCTGTTATGGTAATTAGTACATGATAGAAATAAAAAATTATTGTTTAGCAACTAGTTTTATTTCATTTTCAAAAAGATTATTCCATCATATTCTTCAAAATGACTCCCAGTGAAGTTAGTTTGCATTATTAGAAAAGATATATTATATCTTCTGTTATCTTGATTCTCTCAATAAAAAGCTATTTCTCTGTAATGTTGTAAGAGCCATATGGTAAGCATGCGCTTCAGCTTTTCATTTGAATGAATCTTGATGAGAAATCATTACAGAGACAATTTTGAGAGAATCTTGATAACATTTGTTGAAAGTAGTTTTCAAACATTTTTGATATTTTTATGTCAACAATTTTCAAGATATTCAATTTTTATATAATATTCCCGACTTTCTATGAGTTCAACTGTCTCACAATATTTGGCGTTTTGATGTCTTGCAACTCTATTCAACAATATGTGGCTGTGGCATTCGACAATCCCAACACTCTCCTGTCCTATATAAGTGAGGTCGACCATCAGGGCACGCAGGCATGGGAGGCAGTCCACCTCAGCGCGCCTGCAATAAAAAAAAAACAGTACGGCACAAGCACTGCAGCAGGATGCTGGTCCGAATGCACTCAATAGGTCTAAAGAAAACAAAACCACAAAGACAGTCAACAACAACTGTCAGTAACACAAACAAAGCCACAAGATCACATCAAATTGGGTCTAGCAAACTCATAAAACACTGCCCCCAATTCCTCCCCCAGGGCCCTCTTGCAGCCGCAAAGTGAATCGCACAGCACCACATCAGGGGGCAGCCGGTTCCAAATCTGCACACAGCGAGAATAAAAGAATCTGTGTTTATAGTCTGTCTGACAGCAAGGAACCACCAGCTTGAAAGAATGCCCATGTGTGCCAACATCCAGAGCTCTTGCAAACAGAGCAGACAAACCTGAATCAACAGAACAATGAAAAATCTTCCAACACTTCTCAAGATCTGAATGCAACAACCTCCCCCTCACAGAAGAGGCATTGATGAGGGCTGGTGGAAAGTGGCCTCCTGTCAAAAAACTGAGGCAATTTCCAGTATAGGGCTTGCAGAGGGTTCAGATTTTCTTGGCTGTGATGTAAAGGATAACTTTTTCATAACCTTCTTTCTTCAGGATAGCAGGAGGAGGAGGCCCCCTATGGCTCTTACTACATTACAGAGAAATAGCTTTTTATTGAGAGAATTGAGATATCAAAAGTTATATTCTCTGCCATTCCATAAGAGCCATATGATTAGCATAGAAAATACCATCATGTAGCACAAGCTGGCCTATGCCAGAAGAGCTCAGAAATTGGATGGCTCAGCTGCATCCTAAACTTAGTGGTTTCAAAAAAGTGCTTGCCATGTAAGGAATGATATCACATTTGTATGAATGGGGGTAATGACTGTACTGATTGGTAAATAGAGGTATTGCTCAGTGCCAACAAAAGCAAATAAAGTAGCCCCTAGCGTCAAAGTAATATGCGGGCCTCAAGTCTCTTACCTTTGCAAGTGTGAACAACCAGAAGAGGAGTCCCTAATTCCTACATATTACCCAGCAGTGAGAGTACGTACACAATCAGGTAGGGGCAATATAATCCTAATTACACTCGTATTGACCATTTGCATGTACAATAGTTCCTATGGCAACATTGTGGCACCTAGAGAGGGATAAAGTAAATACATACTCAATAACCGGCATAATTCATGACCTGAAGACTCAGCGTCGAGTGCTTTCTAAAGATATGATAAGATGATTGAATATATATCCTATATTATGTAGTGAAATTTCTGGCCTTAGCTGATGTAATTGTCATAAACATTGGAAGCTAGAAGGACTATCTACCTGGTACCTGATGAGATGCAAGGTTAACATCCATCAGAGGGATGATTTGTTCCTTATTTCCACATGACCCTCGACATGAGTCATTCAATTTGCATACTCCCTTGGAGGGCATGTCTCTACCTGAACAAGACAAGAGAATTGATAGAGGAGGTTGAGGTAGTGAGGTAGGTGTGGGTTTGGGGAGTGATGAAAGGGATGGAATGTCACTACTGGTGGGCATGGGAGAGGGAAACTGATGGAAGATAACATGAGTAACTAAAAGGTTCCAGACTGAGATGTGGTTTATGTGGCGTGGGGAATGAAGCAAAGATTTAGGGAGATTGAGGCTGCATTTGCAAAATAATGAGTGCTGGATGGGGAGGGACATGCTTGGAATCATTCTGCATTGGACTTAATAGCCTGGATCAGTCAGCTGGTGCTCAATGCTCACCAGAGTCACCACCCTTCCTCAGGACTGATTGCACAGCCATTTACTGATATCTTAGGAGGTTGGTTTCTAGCACTTTAGACAAGGCTTTTGATTCCTTTCTTGTCCCCTGTCTTTACTTAGGTTTGCATCACACTAAGTGGTTCCTTCCGATCACAGCCAGTAGTGTCATCTTCTCTTACAGTTTGCATTTCATTCACATAGTGTTTCAATTTAAAGGCATGTATGTTTTATGTGTAAGTTCAGTTTTTCAATAGGTATCTGCTATCTGGCTTCTCCATACAGACCATACTCACCTACCTCCTTCTATAAAGGGTCACTAGTTTCTAGATATTCTTTTAAATTGTCTGTTTAGCTCCCACTCAACCTTGACGCTTCTTCACCTCAAATTTTAATGGTCAGCCCGCATCTAGAGGGTCAACCCTACAAAGAAAAACGAAAGCGAGGGCAACTAGAGGCTTCTAGTATTTGCTTATTTTGACGTAACCAATCTCACGCCTATTCCAATGCCGGCCTAAATGGGTTGAGGACCACGAATGAAAGGTTTTACACCTCAACAGTTTGAATCTGTACTGGAACTACTCTCAAGTTGGCTCAGAGGCGTTGCGCCGAATGCATGTTCATACACGTCAGCCGGCTCTTCAAATCATATGGCTTTTTACCGAATTTATTCTGGGTTGTAGATGTAACCAGGTTATGGCTACCATCATCACCCAAAATGAGAGTAGGATGATACCTAATCACAATGTATACTATAGAGCCCATCCTGGTTGTGTCCGATTCCGAGGGGTAGTGGCTCCTTGCCGACGGTTTGCGTTTTACTGCGTGCAGCAGGATATATTTGCTGGCCACGTTGCTAGCGGATTGCTGAAACCTTCCTACTCTACCTGACCTAACTTATGTGCCCATCTTTCTCACCTGTGTGGCATAAGTATGCATCATTCTAGGGAACATGTTCCTAACCCACGGGCAGACGTATGTTTCATTAATCAACTATTGACTACCCCATGGTATGCGGTTTCAAAAATATCCTATCCTACAGCCAAATGAGGTCATTTTTGTGACTCCAGACAAGTTCATCAACGCTAGTGTACAGGTGATTTGGGTGGGCCAAAGATGTGAGGAAATCAACATAAAGTTTATATGAGTTAAAATGAATAATGAAATATTTATTTAGTCCATATTATGGTCCTATGTATGAGATATGTGAATGAATTAATAAATAACGCACTGTTCGGCATCGTATCCATTTATTTTGACTGATCTGTTCAGCAGCAGGCAAAAATGCAACCGTTCACCGTTCAGCTCTCTCTGCCATGCAGGACTGCCCAGGGTACGTTAACGAGACACCCAGTGAACACTAACGAGACTGTTTCGTTAGTGAGCCCTGCGATTGCCCGAGAGAAAATTTGATTTGATGTAAGCCTCATTTCCGCCGGAGCCTTAACGTGAGTCATAACAGGCTCCTCCGTAGGGCTCGACGATCGTGGATTATAGTAGGCTCGCACACCTCGGCTTACAAGAAAAACCACGTTGTCAAAATGAGAACATTTTGAAAATTTCAATCGTGTCAGACGCACGCTGGTGCGCACAAGAAAAACTTATAGACGAAACGGATCTCCGCTTTTAATAATTTAATTTGATGTGTAATATGCATGCACGCTTATGCGTACAAGTAACATCGTCGAGACTGGTACAATGTTCACGGTTACACGGGCAAAGTATGCTCCGAAAGCAACGTAACTTAATGTTTACAGCTACGCGGTCTAGTTCAGTTTGAGTACAATTAATTAATTCAGGTATGGTATAGACTCTGACGAAACGAACCCCGCCTCCATCCACTTAGAACTTCAGGAGTAATTGTAAGCACGCCAGTGCGCACAGATAGTATCGTCGAAATCGGTACAAGGTCCACGGCTACACGGACGAAGTCAGCTCCGAAAGCAACGCAACACAAGGTTTACAGCTACATGGTTTAGTTTAATTATAGTATTTTATTTATTCAGGTAAGATAAAGACTTGGACGCAACCAATCCCGCCTCCAATCATTTAGAACTTCAGGAGTAATATAAATAAAATAATAATAGAGTAAAATTCTTCATTCATGAGAAGACTCGTGGTATTCTGGTGTTTTTCAAAGAATGCCTTAAAACAAAAAATCTACCTAAGATATATGGCCAAAGATTATTAAATAACAAAATGTTACTATATTGAAACTCCTGCAACAGCCGGAAAACCTCGGAGACAAGAACCTTTGGATAGATTTTATGTCACTTTTGTGCACGTGATCCAGCATATCTACATTTTGCTTTGTTGGACAGGCATTCTATTTTAACCTGCATTACATAATGAAAAATGCGTTCAAGTGACAAACACCAAACGGAAATTCAAACGGATTACACGAGAATATCCAGGCATTTGACTACAGATCGAACAGTTGTTCACGGAGCTACCTAAAGCTACAAGGTGTACTACGAAACTGACTCTGACTTAAAACATTGCAAACTAATGATGGGCAGATAAATATATATATATATGCATA
>SDVV010015954.1:0-14383 GCA_016164225.1 Gammarus roeselii | reverse complement strand
ATATCTACCCCACTCCACCCATTTCACCTAATCAACCTCACTCACTCTAACATACTCTCCTCTCACTCCCCCCTCATTCCCCCGTCCTCCTACTCACCCCAACTCGCGCTCACTACACCTCACGTAACCTGCCTCTTTCAACCGACCTCCCTCAACTCATCTCACTCAACACACCTCACTCGACCCACCTCACTCAACCCACCCCACACAACCCACCTCACCTCCCTCAACCCACCTCACCTTACTCAACCCACCTCACCTTACTCAACCTACCTCACTCAACCCACCTCACTCAACCCACCTCACTCAGCCCACCTCACTCAACACACCTCACTCAACCCACCTCATTCAACCCAGCTCTCTCAACCATCTCATTCAACCCACCTCACTTAACCCATTTCACTCAACCCTCCTCACTTAACCCACTTCACTCAACCTACCTCACTCAAAATAAATTACTCAACCCACCTCACTCAACCTACCTCACTCAACCTACCTCACTCAACCTACCTCATTCAACCCACTTCCCATAATCCACCTTAGTTAACCCTCCTCACTCCACCAACCTCACTCACTCCAACTCACATCCTCCCAAACCCTCTACCCTCACTTCCCCATCCTCCCATTCACTCTACCTCACTCACTACACCTCACTCACTCCCCTCAATCACCCCACCTCAATCACTCCACCTCAATCACCCTAAGTCCCTCACCCATCTCACTTATCGCACTTCACTCAGCCCATCTTACTCACCCCTCCTCACTCAGCACACCTCACTCACCCCACCACCGAAATCGTGATTCTCTAATAAACGTTCTACTTCCGACAGAATCACCGTACAATCAAAGGGCAACCTTGCTTGGGCCAAATGGCCTAATTTTGCCTTCCTACGTCTAAGGCATTTGACATGAACACTTTCTACGTGAACTTGAAGATTTCAACTTCCTTCGAATTCCTTCGTGATCCTCCCCTCCTCTTCCTCTTCTCTCTTCCCTAAGCCTCCTCTTAACCCCTCAGTTTCTCCCTGCCCTCTCAGACTCCCCTACTCATCTCTGAGACGTTATATCGAATCACAATAATTCTAACAGCCTCATGAGTCACGAAGATACTCGTCACACATTTATTCATATTTCTAGTCTCATATGGTAAGATGCTGAGAAGCCAGTTTGACAAAAGTTCAGCAATGTATCCAAGTCATTGCTTGTTCGTGTTGCATTATTCATGATAATAAGTTCTGATGCAAAAATAAGTGGCCGGCAACAGTTGTTTTCACTGAATGCGAGTGCGGCGGGTGGGCCTACCAACTGGCCTTGATTTCCAATTCAAAACAGGATGTCTATCAACCTGTAAGATTTTTGCATGTGATCGTCCATGTAAAGTTGTAAACAATACGTTAATCTTTGTATTTCATCAAAAAGTAACGGGCAAACTGCCCTGGTTACGAACGAACGGCAATGGTTGTTACAAACTCTGCTGCTTGCCGTCGGACGCCGACAGTTCATCCGCTACCCTCACATGCTTGGGGTTATGAGATGTCTATTTACCGTCATCTTTATTCCCTTATTTGGTCATCCGTGCACATTCTTTATTTCCAAATTATCGCTAAGGATCGTAGTCAAGGTAGATTAACGTGAACAATACGGAATTGAATGAATAGATCATCGAAGTGAGTCAATTTTATTTCGATTTCTTCTCTTTCTGATTGGCTATCGTAAGTTACATCGACAGCAAAAGAATGCACTTTATTTTGTATCACGACAAAGCATATTCTCACACTTCTCAAATTGTATAACATTATGCAATGAATCAAAATGTTAGTCTTAGTTAAGCGAACAACAGCAGCCAATACAACTTTGGCCCCAGAACGTCTCTGACATAACTTTGCCAAGTTTTTACGCTTTCGCAAGAACCTTCCAAGTCTGTTTGCATGTCTTCCCGCTTTTTAGCAAATATGGTTCAACCCCCGTCATTGCCCCACTCTTCCCATGCTCTCTACGGCTGCTTCAACCACTGCTGTATTTGCTTAAATCATTTGTCGAACGAACAGCAATCATTCATCATTTGGTTGTAAAGAATTTCTCATTAATGTCTGCGGTCCTCATTGACATGAGCAATGCATGTACGCAGTGCAGGGGGGGCGCACAGCTAGAGCTCGAGGCGCTCTGTTTACTGGCTCTCGTATGTATTGATTTGTGGTTCACATTCCCAGTGAAAATGATGAAGCTAGTGCACTATTCTTGTTATTCCGACGTCAATACAATTATGATGACTTGAATAAAGTAGTATGGTAAAATGTAATTTCAGACAAAATCTCCCGGCAAAATTGAACATACAGTTATCACCAAAATTACAAATAATTCATGTCCTCCATGAATAATACGAACTTTGTAATGAAGAGTTAAGTTTGATGGATGGTGGAGGCCAATTGATCATATATCCATTTGTGACTCAAATCACGAACCATTGACATAGTACTTGAACACCCTAACCCCGGACTAGATACTAAGGTTTTGAGTCCTCTATCAACCGTGTATCATCGACTCCGTTATACGCACTGATGTTCAGTAGTCATGCTGCAACAGTCACTATCTACTTGATAAATATGAATGAGGTTTAGGTTGGTTCCCTGCCCATATCTACTTACTGTTTCATTTCTTGTGAATTTAATATATTCCGCAGCTATGGAGAGCGATTCAGATATTTACTTCGACGATGCCAAAGTAACGATGTTCTGGAAGGTATATCGCTGAAAATTAGCATACATTTTTCCAGGCCAGATTTATGATAACATTTAATGTGATCTGAATGCTGTGTTGTCCTGCTTATGAAGGGTGGAATGATAGTTCTTCAGGGCCTTTTTTAACGCGTTACTTGTTCATTTTGACCATATCGAACACTTTAAAATTAAATGACACATAAACCAGTGTTGGCCTCTTTGAAAACATGCAAAAAAGTTGCTTGTTGTTCTCTTCAGTCATTTCGCTTCTTATGAAGTCTAGATGTGAAGACTATGAACAGGTGTACCGTACTTCCCTGATCTCTGAGAGTTTTGACGTCATAAATGCAACGTCTATTTGACGTAGCTGATCGAGAAACTTATGATAGCGTGATGAGAGCAAAATTGTGGTCGCATCTGATACACCGTGTTATTAGTGATCCATTATAATTAAAAACTTCGCTTGGTGGTACTAGTACATGACCAGTGCCATTGAATATAATTGACGTCAATTGATGTTAATGATAAACCAGCGTCCGTTCCTGGCTGCAGTATGAAACGCAACGAAGGTAAACACTCATTTGCTGAAAAATAAAAACTGTGCGGCACACATGTTTAGCCTATACATCTTGAATGAAGCAACCGAAGTGTAAGGACAGTAATAAATTCCTGTTTGTAGCTCCGGTCGTTTGGTGATGTTTTCACTAGTGACAAACGGAATTAACAATTCCGTATAGAGTGGAATGGGAATTAGATCCGTTGAATATTACTGGTCATTAATGATGCCGAAGGGTACTAAATGCATTGTTTGAACTCTTAAATGCCATTGTGATCATTACTAGAACAATGACGTAGCAACGCTGGTGACAGCGAACAACAATGGTTGAGGCAAACAGCGCTGGTTACAGCGAATAGCCTTAGTTACGGCGAAGAACGATGGTACCGACAAACAGCGCTAATTCCGGTGAACAGCGATGGTACGGTGAACAGCACTAGCTACGGTGAACAGGGATGATACGGCGAACAGCACTAGCCACGATGAACAGCGATGGTACGGCGAACAGCACTAGCTACGGTGAACAGCGATGGTACGGCGAACAGCACTAGCCACGGTGAACAGCGATGGTACGGCGAACAGCACTAGCTACGGTGAACAGCGATGGTACGGCGAACAGCACTAGCCACGGTGAACAGCGATGGTACGGCGAACAGCACTAGCTACGGTGTACAGCGATGGTACGGCGAACAGCACTAGCCACGGTGAACAGCGATGGTACGGCGAACCGCACTAGCTACGGTGAACAGCGATGGTACGGCGAACAGCACTAGCCACGGTGAACAGCGATGGTACGGCGAACAGCACTAGCTACGGTGAACAGGGATGGTGGCAGGTAAACGGCAATTGCATGGCATGAATTGGGATGGTAACGGTTAAACGGGTATATTAATGAGCGAACGGTCACGATAACAGGTGAACAGCGATAGAAACAGGCGAACAGGGATGGTGGCGGCGAACGCGATGATATCGTGTCAATGGTTGGTAACAGAGGGTTGAAACTATTCAGCGTGAGACTGTGAGTTGATTCATTCACAATCACATTTGATTCGTGATAATCTCGAACAATTTAACTTTCCCGTAGAGTTTCACATTCAGAAAATTTTCCATTTTATTTTTTTTGTTAGGCACTTTTAATAACCAAACCGTGCCATTGAACTTAATAGTTCCATTAGAACAAACTGTAGCAAGTTCGTTTTCGACTTACGCGAGTAGCCGATATGTTGACCGATGTTTAAGGAATCTTTCATAACAAGGCAATTCTCGTGCACATTATATGTGTCACGCTGTATTACTTAATTGGTACGCGATAACTTTACTAGGGAAATACATTAAGGAATTTGTTCAAAAATCAGGCGAATGTTTGATTCGATTTTTTTTCGTCACAGCTTGAAACCGTTTATAGAACAATAGAAACCTATAAAATGTGCAAAAGAAATGTTGTTTTGAACAGTATTTCGTCAGTCGACGACACTAATTAGTTTATCATCCATATTTTTTCAACAACTTTGCATGAAACGGGATTTTCTGTTTGAGAGTCGTCTTCCCTACAATTTATCCAGTAATCTTATTAATGTACGAATCAAGTTGGAATGATAAACCGTAAAATACTTTTTGCCTACCGACGACACTCGTGTCAACTATAAACAAGTAGTTGTTTCTCATTTCTTAATTATCCTGAATTATTGTGGTTCAAACAATTGAAAGGTGACCCACGAATCCCTCAATATTTAACGTGCTAATACATTGTATGCGTTTTATGGAAGTTAGTTGCTAACTTGCTAGGCATCCTAACTCCTTATAAAGAAGATGTAATTTAATAGTATGCCATTCTATCCCAAGACGTAAGAAATATTAATTCAAAACTATTCGGGTCGAAGTGTTCCATATATGATAAGTTTAAGTTAGCTGGACTTACGATGACTTTGGCCAATCAGGATGACTTTGGCTACTGGCTTTTAATTCCTGGTTAATTACCATTATAAATCAGGACGATTAATGTGTCAAAAATATCCCTTATATTGATTGCGGGCGCATGTCTGCCTTTGTGAAACTATGGAATGGGATACATTAGATAGATCAAAGATGTTCTGTGGAACTGAAGAAGAGTGATCATTTGTCTCTCCTTATCCACTTGACCCGGAGAGAGGGTGTCAGATTATGGAGGAAAACAAATTCAAGTGTCCTACTCACGAAAACAACATTTGAATTAAATTAGTTCGCAACAAAGCTGCATATCTATAATTGTTTGCATCTGAAGATTAAACATATGAAACTCGTGACCTACATTTTTTTGTGTGTGCTGTAACTCGTGAATAAAATTCTGTCGCGTGAGGCCTACTAAGAAAGCACTCACACTTGCATTGATCCAAATCAACTATTCATTTATTCGTTACACTAGCGGCTCTCCATCTATGCACTATCGACCATCAATTCCTCATCCATCCATTATCTATGAAGAACCTGGTGCTCCACCACGCCAGTATCAATAATCTACCCCAGCTTCAGGAATTGGTTCCTCATTGGTCAGGGCCATGAGGCCTGTCGAGGTTAGCAGCAGTTACTGGGCCTATGAAGTCTCAGTGTTGCTCGTGCAGTGGTTGAGGGCGGTTGTGTCGGTGCAGATGTGTCACCCTGTTGGCGTGCCAGCGTGGAGTGCTGTGGCCCGTTAGTGGCTGTGACGGGAATAGTCCCGGGGGATTTGCTTTCCTTATGAGGCCCCTGCAGAGGGCTTTCTTGTGCTTTTCTCATGGTAGCATAGCGTTTTGGAAATTTTATTCGTTCATGGTTTATAAAATAATTCGGTTGCTTCTGTGTGTAAATAATAGTTTTCTAGAATGTAATTGTTTACATCTCTGTTACTATGCCAAACATTTGTATCATCCTGAGAATGACAACACTGATTTTCCATTATTATCAACATCACCTATGAGGTTATAGCATTTTTTTAATATTACATCGACCGATTTAGACGTACTAAAAAAACTATATCTACGAATGAGGTTGTTTGTTAGGATGAACTGCGAGTTTCTTGTCATTTTTTTACAGTGAATCCTTATTTGCCTTATTTGCCTTATTTGCCTTATTTGCCTTATTTGCCCATATTAACGTTATTTAACGTTACTGAACGCCGAACTTCTATTGGTATTTTCAAAATATTTTTCCTTGAACAGAATGCTATATTTTTCAAGAAATAAATATGATAGTTTACACTTCGGAGGAAAATATATTTCCATTCAGATATGTTTCAAAATGAGTACGTGTGTTTTCGTACGGCTTCATTTATCATTCTTACCAATAGTTTTTCGGTAATTATCGATAGATAAATCGCGAATAGAACTCCTTCTCTGCCTTATTGTTCTGAACTCGAGTGTCAAATTAATTAAAATCGGACAAGCTTCCAACGCTGTTTTAAAATCTTGCTGTATGAAAATTTATATATTTTTATGCAATCACATGATCTATACTAAAGATTCTATAGGTTTGAATAGATCTGATATGATTCTACACGTATACAGAACAGCATTCAATGTATGGGTGGAGATGGCAGAATGGGTGATTGTATTTCTGCCTAGACCACTGTTCACGACCACATTTGAAAATACATGCGAACGCAACGTTTTTAGAGAGAAGTATTGTGAAAGTTCTGTATGAACTGGAGGGAAGTTCTGTATGAGGGAGGGAACTTGAATTCTCGTTTATGGATGAAGCGGCGTTTGGAGGCCAGTTTTTAGTGATATCGTAGTTACTTACAGAATTTTCAAGATTTAAAGAACGTCTCACAATTTTCCAGTAGATTCAGCAATTATGCGGCTTTCAATGTGTCTTATTCCTTCGTTGCTTATTATGAAACTTGGGCACTGCTGAGTAACGGAGTTACTCAGAAATTGATAACCAACTACTAATTTTTATCCTCATTTCTTGCTTCATTAACCTACGGTACCTTTGTGAAACAGTGATTCTAGTATTTTTGTAAAACTATTTCCGTACATAAATTAGACTTGATAAAGAAGTTCATTTCAACGCTCAACCATTTGATCAAGCAACACTTCAATAATTATTCAAGACTCGTTTTGATAAAGTAGAACTTACGGACAGGTCAGATGACACGTTGGTGCTATGGCAGCTCTACTCGTGGAGTCATGCTTTGTATGTTTCACCCACTTTATGATTTGAAGTCCTTGCATTGCATTCATTAAAAAACTTATCATCAATTCGTCGATTCTGTCAGACTGATTCTGACCAGCAAAGGTGCTCTAGCTTGTTATTAGCTCCCACATCTTCAAGCTCCTCTCATCTTTAACAAGGCTAGATCGGTACGCGGCGGCACATAGCGTGGAAGCAATTTTACACCAGCCGTAATTAGGTTTCTTGCTGTGGAATTCAATTATTATTCAGCGGTTGAGAAACTGATTGATTTGCCTTGAGGAATACCAGTTTGCATTTGATAACCTAATAAGAAAAAAATATACAAACGATCCTGTGCATCAATATTTTTAATCTTATTTACCCGTTGAACTGCTCCCGCCGTTCAACAACATCGAACGAAGTAATGTTTTAAGTTAGGAAAGGTTATTCTCAAGCTGTCATACATCATAAATCTTTATTCTATATGAGTGTTTAACCAGATATAACTCAATTCGAGCCGGCGTAACATGACTAAAAGACCTATGGAATAAATCCAAGTTTGTCCTAACCTATTTATGTGGATTCTTTCACTATAGAGTTATGTATTCATGCAACTAAAGTCTTCCATATTGTGAAAAAAGGAAAGTGATTGGGGAAAGAGAGTTTGATGTGTGGTTGTGGTGTGTGATGAAGCTCCATTTGCCCACTCGCAGATTGGGGCGGCAATACACAGAAATTAAATTAGCTAGACACTCACGAGCAATCTGGTCTCATACCCAGTTAAATTACAGAATTTATCCGCACGCACTTCTAAACCAAGGTGCCTTTTTTAGGAATCCAGCTTATTAAGTCGTGTGATCCAGCTGACTACGATACTTAATCCGGCTTCCTACTTTTCATGCAAACTAAAATCAACATTCACGAATCCCTCAAAACATATCAGTAAAGTTTGTAAGAAGAAACTTAACTGATTATCAACCAATCAAGCAGGGAGAGCGATTGGAAGCTTCAAAATTGTCTGGGAAGTGGACTTTCCAAGTTGTCGGTTTGAGACGCTTGAACAGAAAACGAAAATTAGAAAATACTACGCTTCGCAACCAAGTCAGGCATATAAGTGGACTACCTATGGGTGGTTAGGCTGTGAGCTAGACGAATCTATAGTAGTTTATATGGCTAGATTAGTATATGTTAGTCGACCTGACTAATTAATTGGCAGCAAAAGTAATCTGGAGAATACACCCATTCTTCTTGATTATGGAAGATATTTTCAACCGTGCAAAATCGTTACCCGGAAGTACTTGGATTCGTTATAGAAGCTGGACTAGTCTGTGTAATATATATTTTTTGGTGCTTATGACATTAAAAAAAAATTCTCAAAAGGGATGATGCTATGAGGAATTATTAACTGCTTTGCTAATTATTCATGAACTGGACATCAGCGACGTAGAGTTTTCCATTATGTGCGCTCGTTTCAGAAGAACTACATCATAAAGGCTATGATCGTGTATTCCTTCAACTTTCAATATTCAGAATTATGTGATTTTACTTCTGCCGCAACAGTGAAAAATTTCACAGCTCCTTTTTTATTTCGATTCTGCCCAAACCTCTACCGTAAACAGAGCCGGCTCAGTAGTTGTCAGATTCTGTCCAAGCATCTACCGTAAACACAGCGGGCTCAGTAGTTGTCAGATTCTGCCCAAGCATCTACCGTTAACACAGCCGGCTCAGTAGTTGTCAGATTCTGCCCAAGCATCTACCGTAAACACAGCCGGCTCAGTAGTTGTCAGATTCTGCCCAAGCATCTTCCGTAAAAACACAGCCGGCTCAGTAGTTGTCAGATTCTGCCCAAGCATCTACCGTAAAAACACAGCCGGCTCAGTAGTTGTCAGATTCTGCCCAAGCATCTACCGTTAACACAGCCGGCTCAGTAGTTGTCAGATTCTGTCCAAGCATCTACCGTAAACAGAGCCGGCCTAGTAGTTGTCAGATTCTGCCCAAGCATCTACCGTAAACAGAGCCGGTTCAGTAGTTGTCAGATTCTGCCCAAGCATCTACCGTAAACACAGCCGGCTCAGTAGTTGTCAGATTCTGTCCAAGCATCTACTGTAAACACAGCCGGCTCAGTAGTTGTCAGATTCTGTCCAAGCATCTACCGTAAACACAGCCGGCTCAGTAGTTGTCAGATTCTGTCCAAGCATCTACCGTAAACAGAGCCGGCTCAGTAGTTGTCAGATTCTGTCCAAGCATCTACCGTAAACACAGCCGGCTCAGTAGTTGTCAGATAAAAGAATGAATGAAAAGGTTCAACGAGCGGCAAAGGGCAAATGAAGGTAATGAACACTGTACCGTCGAGAGTTTTTGACGGGAGAGTTTGTTGCAGTTTTGTCATTGCTCTGTTTCATGTCTGGCAGAGAAATAAAACAAGCTTGTACTGACTATAATATGCACTCAGCATAATTTGGCCGCAGGGTCATCCTGTGAGAAGATGTCCCGTAAAACAAGTGACCTCTGAGTTTTTGTTACCGTCACTCTCAAAACAGTGTACGTTACAGCAACAGAGTGGTTATATGTGAGAGCTGGTATAATTTAGGTTGAAAATGCAATATACTATGATGCACTGGCAGAAGCCCGCTCGTTGGCCCCGTGGTGCGTCGGTTCCATAATGCGTGGGTCCCGTGGTGCGTGGATTTCTTTGAGCCTTGTCCCCGAGGTGCTCGGGCCCTGATGGTATGTGCCGTGGTCGAGGTCAACCTTATACCATCCCTGGACAATCATTGACCGTCGATCAGTAGCAGAACATCATATCAACGTAGTTTCACGTGAGACACATCAGTCGATGTGATGTTTAAAATGTTGGTTATTCGTTCAGAGTGGTTGTCAACAGGTCTAAAGGATTTACTGTTGTATTTTCTACCTGCTCCTCATAGCGACATAACATCCTGAAACGAATAAAAAAAACATGAATTAATTTAACCGGTCGATCTTGATCTAATATGATTATCCTTTCAAAGTGATTATCCTTTTTTAGTCGGGCTCTAATTCTCCAACTGTTCCTCCCTTTACACCCCCTGTTTTTATTGAGACACAATTTAAAATGCATTCCTTGGCTAGCGTTACTACTCCTTCTCTAGGGCAACCTAATGGTGCTCCTAATACGGGGCCGCACCACCTAGTCAGGGGTCATTTCCTGGGTGCAGGCCTCGGTCAAGGCTTCCCGGTATCCTATCTTCACTCCACTTCGTTCTTCACTCAGATGAGTGATCAATGCGTAGCGTCTTGCATGGCTTAGTTAATCAACTAAGCTAATCATCATGTGTACGCCGTAGTTGACGGGCCCTGGCCAGATTGTATTGCTAGTTAGTAGATACTTATGGTGACCTCCAAAGGATAAGCCTCTGCATTGGCTACCTTACACTGGTTCCTAGTGGCCTATAGTGACCTCTGAGAGATAAAACTCTGCATTTGCTTTCTTACACTGGTTCCTTGAGGACTAGATTGAACTCAAGGGCTATTCTTTACAATGGCTGCCATAAACTGCTTCCTTGAGGCCAATAGTGACCTACAAAGGATAAACCTCTGCATTGGTTGTCTTACACTGGTTCCTAGAGGCCTATAGTGACCTCCAAACGATAAACCTCTACATTGGCTGCCTTACACTGGTCCCTAAAGTCTTATAGTGACCTTCAAATGATAAACTTTTGCATTGGTTGCCATACACTTGTCCCTAGAGGCCTATAGTGACCTCCAAGGGATAAACCTCTACACCAGCTGCCTTACAGTGGATCCTAGAGGCCTATAGTGACCTCCAAACGATAAACCTCTACATTGGCTGCCTTACACTGGTTCCTAGAGGCCTATAGTGACCTCCAAAGGATAAACCTCTGCATTGTCTGCCTTACACTGGTCCCTAGAGTCTTATAGTGACCTTCAAATGATAAACTTTTGCATTGGTTGCCATACACTTGTCCCTAGAGGCCTATAGTGACCTCAAAAGGATAAAACGCTGCATTGGCTGCCTTACACTGGTTCCTAGAGGGCTATAGTGACCTTTAAAGGATAAAACTTTGCATTGGCTGCCTTACACTGGTTCCTAGAGGAATATAGTGACTTACAAAGGAAAAAACTCTGCATTACGTTTGTTACCTCGCCTTCTTCATCATTGGTAAATCACATTGTTGCAGTTTGACAATTATATCAAATTATTTTGAAATTCGCATTTCCCCTGAAGGCTGCCGAGCTATGTATATTTCAAACACCTTATCGCTTTATTTGGTTAATGTTGAGAGATGTTTGATAAAATGATGCGTTCCTAACATCGCCGTCTGCAATCTACCCCGTAATGAATAGGCTGCACAAACTACTCTGCGAAGGTCACGGTGGAGACTGAGACATGATTTTTTTTTCTCAGCAATGACTTCATTTACTACCTTCATTGCAACGTCCTTTACGGTTTCTTACGTTTTATGGCACGACATTCATGACATATTTACTTGCACTGTTCGTGAACTCTCTGTAGTCTGCAGGAAACTCTACAGGAAGTATTTACTTCATTATTTTTATTCGCTACCTTCCAAGCGTGAGTAATCCGATTTTTCGCTGAAGTGTTTACTTCACACTCCTGCACGTCAGTCCCCTCCATTTTTCAGCCTCCGGTTTCCCACTTGGGCACCAACTACTCGTGGTAGTATATACTTCTTACTCCTGCAGTCTAGTCTCTTCCATGCGGCAGCCACCGAAGTCACACATGGCGGCCAAGGGCTGGAAGAAGAATGTGCCGCGCGTTGCGTAATGCAATTGGAGGAGGTCTGCGCGTAAATGACGACGTCTCCAGTAATTGTTTACTACCCACCAGTCTCAAAGGACTGCAAGACTACCCTCCCTACCTTCCTCTCTCGCCCTCCCTCTTTTCTACCGTCTTACCCGTCCCCGTCCCTCCTACTCTGACCAATTGATGCTGGCCAGTCCTAGATGAGTCCTTCGGTTTCGTCGTGCATACAATTGCCTCTGCTGCCTTTGCTACAGTTTCGGCTCCTGCTCTTGTTACCCTTGCGACTCCTGTTGTCTATGTTTCCCTTGTGGCCACTGCTACCTTTGGCCACTGCTGTCATTGCGGCTACTGTCACTGTTTCCACGCCTACCGTCTGCGTCTGCAGCCGCCGTTTCTGCAGTTGTTCCTCTCGTTCTCACTCGTGCTGGGGCTGGGGTCTCGTGACTCTCTCATTCATGGATCAGCCACAGAGTGGGACGAAACGTCAGATGTTAGGTAGATAAATACGCTCAATATTGTGTTTCAATTCATGTATTGTTGATACAACATAATGCAGTTGTTAATGCAGGCACACTCACTGTCCGTACCGTATTATATACAAAGTTGAAGAGCGACTTGTCGAAAAATGGGCCTAATTCCATTGGGCAATGGGGGGCGGGTGGCGGAAAGGCAGCGGGTGACGGGAGAGCAGCGGGCGTCTGTTGGCATGGCGGGTGTGCTGCGGATTCTATATGGAAATTCAATGTGATTATGTTTCAGTATTGTATAGATGTTTTATGGATAATGTATGCCTATTGTATATGTTTTGAATGGGTTTGGAATGAGTGGTTTGTATTGCGAAGGTTATGGAGAGTATTGTATGTTTAAGTATCTCTCCCTCCTTATTCCTTTCTTATCTTATTCCTGATCAGCATCGGCTGCGTCATCGACTGTGAGGGCCTTTTTGTATCTCTGAGCCTGCGTTATCGAATATATAGCTTCCCTTATGCTTGAGCACTCCACGGCCGGGCCTCCAGCGCGTGTGTTGAAGGGTATTTTTGTTGGGAATGGTGAATCGGCTTCGTATGTTTAGACGCTGTTTCAATATGTTCTGACTATTTAAACGTTTACTGAAGGCAGTCGGAATAGTTCAATTGTAAAAGAGTTGATGAAGAATAATTGTACACACACTACATTAAATGAATGAAACAAGCTGGTAATAATAATAATAATAGTTTTCATTGAAGCACTCGGTAGTGCAATAATGATTACAGAGGAAGTAGTTTGACGGAGAATTCCTACCGATACATTCAAATTACGAACCAAATGATCGTTCAGACGCGCCACAAAGATTCATAAATTCAGTTTGCCTGGATACATTTTATGCGCTTGGATACATTTTGTGTCCCTCTCCCACATGAATATGCATACAGCAAAACTCACTGTTAGAGAGGTGGAGCTCATAACCACCTGTCAGCCAGCCTATCAGGGACGTCTCTCAGGCTAACATCCACGTACATACAATGGGCCCACAACATGGAAGGGCAGATAGAAAGATGTCAAACATTATTTCCATTAATATCGGGATATTCCTGCACCAGCAGGATTCCGTCCTACCTCTCTAATATTGGAGATAATTCGTATCCCTCACTATTACATGAGGCCTCCAGAAAGGAATTATTAGATATTATAACACGCTCCTGGAGGCTGTATGCCTTTTTCTAGCTCGTATCTTGTGACAGTCAACATCACAAGCTGCGAATACAAAGATAGCGCTCGTTCTTTTAGGTACACCAACCAACCTCCGGAAAATATAATTGTTTGCTACTCTCAGTTTACTGATAGTGAGACTATCGTAAATTTACTCCGCAGTGAGTTAAAGTAGAAAGGGTAGCAGTAGGTTTTAAAGAGCCAAATTTTAACATCTGTCGTGCAGGTTTTGATTTCCTTATAAGCAGATTGACAACCGCGTTTATTTTCCAAAGCTGCTTGGAGGTTGCATTGTCACACCGGTCGTTTGTTATTAAGTGTCCTAAGTAGGGAAGACTATCCACATCATCCAACTGAACACCATTTACCTCATTATTCATTCGAAACTGGAACCCTTGCATAGTGTGCGGTTTTACTAGCATGTAAACAGATTTGATAATATTGTACTCAATCTAGCGTTGCCGTCTCCGCCTTGCATATATTTAGCATAATTTGAAGGGCACCCACATTGGGGGCCAGTATATA